>JAJIBD010010132.1:0-25898 GCA_021461705.1 Cryptotis parvus | reverse complement strand
GGAGATGGGTTTGGGTGGAGGGATGGGTGTTGGAACACTGTAGAACCAAAACTCTACATGAGCATCTTTCAATTGTATGTCTAAAACGGTGTAACAATATTTGGGGAAATAATAAAATAAAATAAAATCGGAAAAAAAATCACTGACTATGATCTTGTAGAAGGTGTGATCTTCTTTATAGAACTTCTTCAGTTCCATGTAGAGTTTCTCAATTTCTTCTTCCCTGTATGTGGATGTTGGTGTGTAGACAACAAAGGTAGAAACTTCTGGCAGTGAGTCACATCTCTTCAAGTGTAATTGTCCTATCCAGTTTGTTAGGCATTCAAATAAATCAATGCTCATGGCCATGTTTGTGTTGACCAGGACACTGATACCACCGACGCCTCTTTCGTTGCATGTTCTGAGGAACAGTTCTTTTCCGGTGTCAAAATCGGTGTTATGTGATTGATGTCTCCTAGTCTCGGTCAGACCAATAATGTCATAGTTGATCTTTTGCACTCGTATCATCAAGTCCTCAATATATGCTTCCGATGCCATTGTATGTGCATTGAAAGTACAGGCAGTCATTTTAGTCCTTCATTGTTTTGGTAGCCTAGTTTAGCCCTGAGATTTTATCAGCCTCTCCTTGCTCATCCTTCTTAGTGCTGCCGTATTTAGGGCTTTCAGGGTCAGGGGAATAAACATTGTTTTTACTGGTTTTGGCATATTGAATACACGTCAGACAGCTTGCCAAGCTCTGCTGTGCGGGCGGTGTACTCTCAGTAGCTTGCCGGGCTCTCTGAGAGAGGGATGGGTAGAATATTCTTGTTTTTTTAAAAAGGGTCTCATCCGGCTGCTTCCGAGGCCCTAGAGGTGATGGGCACATTCCCAAAACCCATCTTGCCTCTTGGGAGCCTCATGGTGAAGCTGAACTAGGGGAGAGCTGGATCGCAGCTCTCCCCCCATGCGCTCTGAGTCTCTCATCTTTCTCTCTATCTCTATTTCTGTCTCTGTATTTCTCTCTGTCTTCTCCTATACCTTGTGATTTGCCTTACGGTTTATGATGCAATTATCTATGTGTATATTCAGTAGTGAGTTCTAGTGTGCCATTTTTTCCCCTCATTCCCCATCAACCTCCCCAGTTTGTTACAACTACAATGATCATTATTGTGTGATGTGAAAGATCCTGGGAAGGACCTGGTCCTAGCCTACTTTGTTATCTAAGCCTCTTGCACAGCTGTGCACTGTCACAGCTGTGCATCTGGTCTGCCCCTTGTCTGATTCATCTGGTTGCGGAGGCTGCCATCCCATAGCTATGCCCACCAACATGGAGAGGGAGGAGCTCAAATTCCTGTTCCAGTTCCAGCCAGTGTGACTTCCCCTCACATGACTGCTTTACCCTAGAAGGTACGTTGGTCTTGGCCGGACCTCAACCAATTCCTCAGAGACTCCATGGGCTGCTCCACGTGGACTGGGCAGTGCAGCTGTGTCTGGTCTGTCCCTTGTCCAGTTCATCTCTATTGTTACTGTTTTTGGCATATCGAATATACCACGGGTAGCTTGCCAGGCTCTGCCATGACTCTGGGTTCATCCCAGGAGCCCAGACTTTTCCTATGTTAGACTGTTGTAGGACACCTAAAAGCACATCGTCTGGCTTGATCACCTTCGGAGATCATCTGCCTCCGAACCATGAGTAGCATGATGGATATCTCTTGGTATAGATACATTGTATCTTTTATTGGGTCAGAACCAGCCATAGCCCTGTTAATGAAGTTCCTTTTTGAGAACTACTTTATCCTTTTACAAATCTTCTGGGTCCTTGTGATTCTTAAACTGTACCTCTGCATGAGGGCAATGTTTAATAGAGAGAGGGAGGAACGCAATAGATTGAATGCAACCTTAAGGGATGAGGTTTGCTCAGAGATGAAAGAAATGAGTGAAAATCATAAAATTACAGGTAGACTGGTCTTAAAGCTTGAGGACAGACTTATTAAACAGAGTTTAAAATTATAAAAAGAAATTAGAAGAACAGGATTTAAAATTCAAAGAAAAATTAGAAGATCAGGAAAGCAAAATTATTAAACAGGAAAATAAATTAGAAGAACAGGATTTAAAATTTGAAGAAAAAATTAGAAAAAAAGGAGAGTAAAATTATTAAACAGGATTCAAAATTAGAGGAACAGGAAAATAAAATTACTAAACTGGATTCAAAATTTGAGGCAAAATTAGAAGAACAGGAAAGCAAAATTATTAAACAGGATTTAAAATTTGAAGTAAAGTTTGAAGAGCAGAAGAAGGATATCAGTAAGATAAGCACCAACTTAGAGGGAGAAATTGACAAACAGAGGGTTAGAATTGAGGGACAGAAAGAAGAGGTCTGGAAGTTAGATATAAGATTGAAAGAACAAAAAAGAAGAAATATATAGGAAACTTGGGAACTTAAACCAAGAAATGGATGTGTTACGCAGGGAGATTTCTGATTTCATAGCTTACCAATCAGGAAATAGTGGATACCCGATTCTGAGGCGTAACCCAACTAAAAGCCATTCGCAAACACGTTCTAAGGCTGTAGACTTGAAAAGGTGTATACATATCCGGCAAAAAAATCTAAAAAGAGTTCTGAAAAGAGTTCTAATGCAGCTGACAACTTAGAGGAGGAACAGGGAGGCCCAACGGAGGCAGGCTTTCAAACTGAAAATCTCCCCAGAGTTAATACCTTCCAAGGGGAAGATGCTCCTCCTGACAGATACTACAAACTCTGACGGGGAAGAATGGGAGGTACAGGTTAGCTTGTGCAGGCCCCAAGAGCCTTGCAGTTCCTGTGGTGGTCAATTTAGTAATAATCAAAGAGCAAATCCCAGCAATCTTTCTCATGACCAATCTAAAAACAAAATAAAACCAATTTATGAAGAATTGAGTATTGAGTCAATAGCCCCATTCAGGAAGGCTTGCGACAAGCAAGTCTTTATTCTCTAAAATATTTAGCTGATTGGAGCCAAAGAAAAGAGTGGGTATTGTCAGACTTTGAAATGGTAGCCTGTACTTGTCTGATTGATTCACAGTTCACACAATGGCAAATGTGGTATGCAGATGGGGTTAACACGAATATTGACACTTTAAGAGAATCTGGCCATAATGTAACTTTTGCCATGCTGAAAGGCGAAGGTGAATGGCAAAAGAAAGAAAAACAAGTAACATTACCTGAAACTGTTTTAAAATTTGTTCTGGAGACAGCATTAAAAGCATGGGAAAGAGTAGATGCCGACTCAGAATATCTAGGTAGCTGTACAAAAGGTTTACCAGGGTCCTAATGAACCGTACTTTGATTTTATTGGGAGATTAGGTCAGATAATCAACAGACAGGTTCAAGGCCCATCTGTTCAACAAACCCTAAAACGAACCTTAACAAATGAGAACACTAATCAAAATTGCCGAGCAATACTATATAGTATTAAGGATAAGGAAGACCTCATGGGATATCTAAAGGCCTGTAAAAATGTCGGTTCGGCCTCCCATGGAACACAGAATGCTATAGAGGTTTATCCCATACAGCAGGAGGATCAGGATAGGGGTGAAATGTCGAACAGCTTCAGGGAGAGAAACAATAATCCTCAAAGGATAAACAATGATCAGAGAAACTATGCTAATAATCGCAACTCCACCCTCAGAGGGGCCCCACCTGGACCATGCCCAAGGTGCAGAAAGGGAAAACATTGGGCCAGAGACTGTCGGTCTCCAAGACGAAGTCAGCCTCAGGCTTCATCTGGACAGATAAGCTGCTTTAACTTGGAGGGAAGTGGCACACCTGTAGAGATTGCCTGTCTCTTAGAACTATCAATACTAGGCAACATCCTAATAATCCTTTTATGGGAAATGTTACATAGACCCCTCCCAGGTTCCACAAGCTCTGCAGGCTCAAATAACATCTATGCCTCCCCAAATGTGGGAAACTGGGTGGGGGGGCAGCCCCAGGCCCAGCTGAATCCAGGGGCACTCTCGTTCATTCCACCTGCCCAGTATCCTCCTAATCAGAATCCACAAAATTACAGTCAATAAATACTCTCTGGCCTACCCCATCAGGAAATGGCAGTCTCGATATTCTCTGCCCTAAGACTGTCACAATATACCCAAGTTAAGATCCTTATATGCTAAAAACAGGGATCAAAGGACCTGCTCCCCAGGTAGTATGGGTTTAATTCACGGGAGTGATTGGCTGAAATTTAAGGGAATTAAGGTGCATTTCGGACTTCTGGATCCTGAATCTCATAGAGAGATAATACTGTCAATCTCTATGCCAACTATATGGACTTTTAAAAAAGGGGGAACCACTTGCTAAACTATTATTATTTTTTGAGGATCCATGTAATCAGTCCGAACACCCTAGAACTGGTGGCTTAAACAGTACCAATCCTTCTGCCAACTTCATTGTTGGTTACACAGCCACACAGAACCAAGCCCACCAGCCACATGCTAACTATCTAGTTGGGTACACTACCAGAATTTCGCAGGCCAAGTGGTGGATTATACCCATCGAAATTTATAAAAGGAAATTCAAAGGCATGTTGTATACAGGGGCAGACATATCCATAATCTCCACCAAGTATTGGCCCTCTAACTGGGCCCTAAAGAGAGTGTCCCATAGCCTGAGCGGGGTAGGCAATATCTCCTCTTCCCTTCTCCTACAGAACGCCAGATGGCTGCCTTGTATTGGCCCTGAAGGGAACGTAGCCATGGTCCAGCCTTATATAGCCCCTATGCCTTTAACTTTATGGGGGTCGAGACATGCTGGAGCAATGGGGGGGCAGTAATTCACATAACTTGTCCGATTCCCCATCGGGCACCTGTTCCAGCTCTCCATAATAAGCCTAACACAGGGAGTAGCCCTTTTTAATTGGGGGCCACTGTGGTTAAGCGCCCACCACCTATCCGTATTCAGTGGAAGTCTGACAAACCTATATGGACACCACAGTGGCCCCTCAATATCAAAAAGTTAGAGGCATTAACAAATCTAGTGGAAGAACAGCTGAATTTAGGACATATTGAAGAAACGTTTTCAGAATGGAATTCTCCTGTTTTTGTGATACAGGAAAAATTAGGCAAATGGCATTTGCTGATTGACTTAAGGAATGTAAATTCTACTATGGTCCCCATGGGAGCCCTGCAACCTGGGCTCCCCTCTCCAGCAGCTATTCCTAAAGATTGGCCACTAACTATCATAGATTTAAAAGACTGCTTTTACAGCATACCTATCCACTCAGATGATCAGAAAAGGTTTGCATTTTCTGTCCCTTCTATTATTCATAAAGGCCCTTTATGTAGGTTTCAATGGACAGTATTGCCCCAAGGGATGACTAATTCACCTACAATGTGTCAACACTTTGTTGATGAGGTTTTGCGACCCATTCGTGCTAAATTTCCTGGTGCATACATCATCCTCTACATGGATGATATCCTGCTAGCTTGTGATAATTCCAGAGATCTCCAGAATTTATATAATTATGTAATGGCAGTTTTACCAGAGGCTGGTTTACAAGTAGCTACGGAAAAAAATCCAGATGCAACCTCCATATGAATATTTGGGCTACACTTTTGACCGCACTACAGTGCGTCCTCAAAAAATTTCCATTAGTCAAAAAAGGCTCAAAACCTTGAATGATTTTCAAAAACTGCTGGGAGATATCAACTAGGTATGCCCATCCCTTGGGATTCCTAACTGTGAGCTCAGTAACTTGTTCCACACCCTTGAAGGTGATCCTGCTTTAAATAGCCCAAGGCAGCTAACTCCTAAAGCTCAGAAGGAACTAGACTTTTTCATGGATCGGTTTCAAAAATCTTACCTCTCCAGATTTAATCCCGGAGAAAAGGTATGGTTATTGGTCTTCAACACTCCCGAGCCTCCAACTGCTGCCATAGCCCAATTATCTGGACTGTTAGAATGGGTTTACTTACATAACAAGCAGAATTGTACTGCTACACCTTACCTTGAGATGATAGCCAACCTTATAATTAAGGGAAGATCAAGAACCCAAGTATTACTTGGACATGATCCCCATGTAATTGTACTACCTGACCCTAAAAAAGAAATTGAAGCTGTTTTACCACTTAGTGAAATCCTTCAGAGAGCTTTAGCAGATTTTTCAGGAGAAATATCTTATCATTACCCAGCTGGAAAAACCTGGGAATTTATGAAAAAGGACACCTTTTGTAATTTCCACCATTGTCCGCTCCTCTCCCATTCCTGATGCTCCAGTATTGATGGTTCCTCATCAAGAAGGGGTGGAATTACAGGTCCTTCATTGACCACTACTGTGCATACAAATTATAAATCTGCCCAACAAGTGGAACTCGCCACCCTGATACATTTACTATCCCATGTATCTGGCCCGTGAAATGTGGTGAGTGATTCTGCATATGTAGTTGGTTTATTTCCTGGAATTGTCACTGCTTCTTTAAATGCCCATAATCCTATAATTCAGGAGCTGCTCCATAAACTACAAGATCTCCTCCGAAAAAGAACACTCCCTATATACATCTCCCACATTTGTTCTCACAGCTGACTCCCGGGCCGATGGTTTGAGGAAATGAAACAGCAGATCTCTTGGCAGCACCAGTATTTAAATCAGCTGAGGAAGAGCACCAGACTCTACATACAAATGCCCGCCGCCTTCATGTACACCATGGCATCCCATGGAGACAAGCTAGACAAATTGTCCGCAACTGTTCTGTCTGTGCTCCTTTACATTGTACATCTCATGTGGCAGGAGCAAATCCTTGAGGTTTACAGACAAACCAATTGTGGCAGATGGATATAACTCATACCAACTTATTTCCCAACAAACCTTTCCTTCATGTGGTCATTGATACATATTCTCTGTTCATATGGGCTGTTCCTATGACTTCTGAAAGAGCTAAATCTGTTTGTTCATTTTTACTCCAGTGCTTCTCCGTCATGGATGTTCCCCATACCATAAAAACAGATAATGGTCCTGCTTACACCAGCAAAACCTTCAAATCCTTTTTGTGAGGAATGGCAGATCAAACATATTACAGGAATTCCATATAATCCACAAGGACAAGGAATTGTTGAATGTGCTCACAGAATGGTTAAAACTCAGTTATTAAAGCAACGAAAAACAAGTATGCCTCCAATGGATTCTTTATCTTTAACATTATTCACCTTAAATTTTTTAAATGTATTTCAAGGAGATCCCTATACTGCGGCTGAATGACACTTTCAAGAAGATATGCAAACTCAAAAACAGTCAATTCACCTATCATGGTGAAAATTGATGCTAAATGGATTGCAGGTCACCTCCTCTTTTGGGGAAGAGGTTATGCTTTCATTTCTACAGATGATAACCCTGCCAAGAAACTCTGGGTTCCTCTGCAATTTGTTAAGACTAGAATTCTCCAAGAATCAGAAAACAACTAATTTTTTTCAATATAAAGTCTTATATTTTAAATTGCAAGTTGTTGTTTAAACCTCCTGGATTGGTTCATTTTAATAATGTCTTGTTTTGCAGCCTGTTGATCATGGTTCATGTCTAATATCTTGCCTTACAGCGTAAATGAAAAAAAAAAAAAGGGTAGAAAAAGGGATGGAATCTGAGCATAGTGCTCAATGTCAAAATGTTTCAAGGATTAATATTAGAGTTTCCTTTTTTAATGTTTTTGCTCACAGGTATTTGCAGAAAAAGAACTTGGGTGCTGCAGATTCCTTCTTTGATGCTCGTGGCTTTGGACTCTGATCACAGTGCTCAATACAAAAAAGTTTGCTAAATCAGTGAAAAAAAGGTTTTTCTAATGCTCTATTCACGAAGACACATCCTCCCCATTATTTGCCTGCTTTATATTCATGAAGTGCTTGATTCGTTACCATTTATCACCCTAGATGGGTCATATATACAGCTGTAATATATTGATCTATCAGATGTGTGTGTGCATGTGTGTGCGTGTGGTGACCACCATTATGTTTGTGATTAATGTTGTGTCTATGTTTATGTCTCAACTATTCTCAATTTCTGACCACTACAAACCTCTATTAAATTCATCAGCTCTCCTGACCTGCTAGACTCATCAATTTTGAATTCATCAATTCTCATTCTTCCCTGCTCCACCCGTGTTGGAGCTTCTTTATGTTCTTCTCTCCATCCCAGACTTGAATTCCTGCCAAAGCCTTAAAATCTCTATTTGTGATTAATTTCAAAAAGTGTTTTTTTAACATTTTATTATACCACCGTGAGATATACAATTACAATGCTGTTCACGCTTGGGGGGTTTCGGTCACACAGTGTTCCAGCACCCGCCCTCCACCAGTGCCCCCCAGCCACCACCCATGTCCCCAATTCCCTCCCTCCCACATCCTGCCTAAATGGCAGGTTCTTTATCTCCTCTCCTCTCCCCTCTCTCTCTCCTCCTTCTCCCACACATTGTGGGTTGCACTACGTACACTTAGAAGCCATCATTTGCATTTTTTGTCTGTATTTAATGCTCAGTTCTATGTTAGCATCAGAACTTTAGACATTTATTCACACATGTTCCCTTCTCTATCTAAACTAACCTCTGACTCCCACACGCTTGTGGTAATTTCCACTTTCGGTAAGATCACCTAGTATATTTATGTCATGCAAATAAATGCAGTCATTCTATGTCTCTCTCTTTCCTTCTGACTAATTTCACTCAACATGATTCTTTCCATATCCATCCATTTATAGGAAAATTTCATAACTTCATTTTTTCTGACAGCTGCATAGTATTCCATTGTGTAGATGTACCACAGTTTCTTTATCCAGTCATCAGTTCTCAGGCATACTGGTTGTTTCCAGGTTCTGGCTATTGTGAATAGTGCTGCTATGAAAATAAAAGTGCGGATTGTGTTTCCGCTGTGTGTTCTTGGCTTTCCAGGGCATATTCCCAAGAGCGGTATGGCTGGGTCAAAGGGGAGCTCAATTTCTAGTCTTTGGAGGAATGGCCATATTGTTTTCCAGAAAGGTTGTACAAGTCGACATTCGCACCAACATTGTATGAGAGTCCCCTTTTCCCCACATCCACGCCAGCACTTGTTGCTTTTACCCTTTTGGGTATGGGCCATTCTCTGTGGTGTGAGGTGATATCTCATTGTTGTTTTGATTTGCATCTCTCTGATGATTAGTGATGATGAGCATTTTCTCATATGCCTTTTGGCCATTCGGATTTCTTCCTTGTCAAAGTTTCTGTTCATCTCCTCTCCCCATTTTCTAATGGGGTTGGCTGTTTTTTCTTATGTATTTGTACCAGTGCCTGATATATCCTGGATATTAACCCCTTATCAGATGAGTATTGGATGAATATTCTTTCCCATTCTGTCGACTGTCTTTCTATCTTGGTTTCTTTCGAGGGTGCAGAAGCTCTTCAGTTTCATGTAGTCCCATATATTTATATTTTCTTCTAGTTGCTTTGTTAATGGTGTTTCACCTTTGAAGATGTCTTTAGCATCGATGTCGTGGAGGGTTTTTCCTATATTTTCTTCAACGTACTTTATGGATTCAGGTCTGACATTGAGATCTTTAATCCATTTGTGCAAGGTGTTAGACACAGGTCCAAATTCATTTTTTCACATGTAGCTGTCCAGTTTTCCCTCAAAAAGTGTTTTTGTCTCGCCTAAAATTAAGCTACAGGTACAGTTACCAGTGCCAGTGTTCCCTTGCTGAAGAAGCCTTGCAAGATGCCTGTACCGCAGATCCAGACACCTGTTCCAGTGCTTGAGACTCTTGTCCCAGTGTTCCTGAGACCCGATTCAGTGTTCCCGACAATTCAACGAGTTCCTGATCACTGCTCTCCAGAGACTCATATTCATATGATCACCACTACATGCTGTTCCAGAAGTAGCCCCACAGACTTTGTTCCAGACACCTGACTTTACATAATATATGGCAAATTGACTCTCACAAATAATGGACAGTGCAAACTATAGTTCGTTATAATCAGACAGCTAGAAACACTTTGTCATGAACTTTGCTTTGGGTCCAAACACAAGTTAGAATCCTAAAGTAACATGTATTATCATTTTATAATTGGAATTGTTTTTTCTTATCTTAATTTTTTTTATGTTACTAAATATTTTGTACTTTTTCAATTTTTTATAGTAAACTAATCACGAGGAGTTGTTGCAGGACACCTAAAACCCTAGGCCTCTGCATCTGCCCTGGATTGCCTCCCTGCTGATCACTTCATATATAGGGGGATAGTCTGAATGTGGCAGTCTTATCTGACCATGTATTCTGTACTGGCTGGTATAAATAGTCTCTCATGATATTAATCATGCTGCCATGATTCCAGGCAGATCTCGGCTCAAGACATTAGGTGAGGTGCTGGGAGAAATTACCTGAGGGCACTTGATCCTTCCTGCCAGGGGAAGTTACATTTAGCTTATAGCTTCTCCCAGCTCTTCTAGGAGGCTTTTAATTAGCTCTGGGTCCTTGTAAACAACCAGATGGTCTCCTGAAGTTGCTACATTCTATAGAGCTATTTTCCTGTTTTCATCTCTAGATAGCCCAGCCCAGAATGGGTTGGGCTGGGGAGTTTGGGCAGATTTATAGCTATAAAATAAGCTGCAAGATAAAAGAGGCTCTCTCTTTTTCCCCTTTTGCCATTTAGGCTTCCCTTGGTGTTTTGCTTCTCCGTCCTCTCGATTCTCTGTTAGGCCTCAATACGTGGTGGCAGCCATCTTGGCCTACACCTGGCTGGGGCCTAGCTGGGAACCCAGAGTCCGGAGGTTTTCCCTGCTCTTGGATTGTATATTGGAACCCGTGAGTGTAAAGCCCTTTTAAAACTGCATCGGATTCCTGGGTCTTCATCCATTCCCCGCCGGCTTTGGAAGTAGAAGGGAACTAGCTTCCCAACACTGTCGGGGACACCGGCGGGCTCCCCGATATCAGACCATCCACCATCCAGGGCCCACAGGGCAGAGCCCTCAGGGTGTGACAAGCCTATCTCCTGTCTGCCACCTGCCAATGCAGCTGGGCACCGCAACCACACCAGCAACACCTCTAGGGGCAGGTGGCCCTAGGATATTCTTGGTAATTTAAAGATAAATTGTGTGGTTGCTTTGCGGCCCCTGCGCAACAGGGATAGCTGGTAACAGCTCTGCCTGGTGTATCTGTGTCTGTGGTTCAAGCATTTCTGGGCTTGAAATACATTTCTCTGTAGGGTGGGTCTCTGTAGGGTGGGTCTCTGACAAGCCTGACTTGAGATTGGCTTAGTCTCTTTGTGGAGCTCTGACTAGCTGTGGCGTCCGTATGATGAAAATTGCTGCCAACATAGTGTGGGGGTTCCTCTGGTTTCTCCTGAGGCTCTATTGTGATGGTGGGCTCAGGCCGGAAGTCATTCTCTGTTTCTGACCCCTTGTGGTTAGTGGAGTGCAGGAAGTGCAATGGGGAGAACTGGTAGCACCTCTGCCTGCTGAATCTGCATAATATGATCATTTATAAAAATATAAACATTTTATAGAAGAAATAATTAGTTTCATAATTTTTTGTCCCTTATTATATCCATAGAGACAGACATGGGGCAGAGCTGCTACTGGCTCTCACTGTGCTCAGCCGCTCATGAGGTGCCCGGGAGGGATGGCAGGTTCTAGTGCTGGCCCGCCACCCAGCAGAGCCTCACAAGCCAGACAACCCCCACTCCATGAGGACCTCCATTTTCCACATCCGGACTTCCCCCTCGTCAGAACTCTACCCAGCAGACCAGCCTATCACAGCCCGGCTCGCGTGGCTGCTTGTGGCCATGCCCTTCATCAATAAATGCTGGATTTAGAGATGACTACAAAAGTATACTACCCGCAAGGCAGAGCCTGGCAAGTTACCCTTGTCGCATTTGATATGCCAAATACCAGTAACAATTATAGACCTCATTCCCATGACCTGATGGAATGGTTTGAGGCTCTTTATGTTCCTGGAGCAAGCAGGTGCCCTTGGGCTCTACTTGCATGAGACAGGTCATATGGAGATGTTACTGGTGCCTGCTCGAGCAAATCAATGATGAACGGGAAGACAGTGATAGGGGAAGACAGTGATAATATCCATGTGACTGAATAACTGACAGAATTAGGTACAGAATCAGTCCAGAGACTCTGAACTCCCTTTAATGCTCTCTTCAAGCTATAGATGAGCATTGCCCTTAGGCAAGTTCAGCCTTCTCTCTGTTTCTCTAACTCTCTATCTTGCCTGGCTCTCTGCTCCTGCAACTCACGCGCCTGACAGCCAGGCTGAGAACCGAGACTCAACGGACTCTTCAACTGTTTTCTTCCAACTCTTATATATCCTCGTAATTTGAATATTGGCCATCCCTTTAAGAGTCAAAAACCATCCCTTTAAAGGATCTCTTAAAGGGACCCAACACCCATGTAATTTAACAGACGTTTAATTTTTTGTTTTTTGGAAGCCAGTGATGCTCAGGGCTTAACCTATTTTAGTGTGCAGGGATCACCTGAAAGTGCTGGGGAAATACATGTAATGTTGGGGATCAAATCTGAGTTGGCCATGTGGAAGGCCATGTGCAAGCCTAAGCTCCTGTACTATCTCCCCATTTTAACAGGCTTTAAAAATGAATCAGAGTGAAATATTCATGTTCTTTATTCTAGAGCATTTCAGAATTGGGTCTCAGAGATCAAGATGCCAATGTGGCTGGGTTCTGATGAATGTTCTCTTCTGGGTTGTAGTTGTAGACAGCTGCTGATTCCTTCATGTTGTTCATGGTTGAAAGAGTGTGAGGTACGGTTGAAACAAGAAGACCTGCAATACCTGACTAAGCCTATTACCATCGAGGAAATTGAAACAGTAATTAAAAGTCTGCCCAAGGCCTCAAACACGGCTCGGGAAGCTGGAACTTGGCTCTCCCCAGGCTCAGCTGACCATGGTGCTCCCAGGAGGACAGATGGGTTTTGGGAGTGGGCCTATCACCTCTGGGGGGTCCCTGAAGCAGCCGGATGAGACTCGCCCACCACACTAGCCCCCCACCTTCGCTGTCCGGATGCTGCAACATAATCAGCCCACCCAGGAGGGATGCTACCTCAAGACCAGATTAAACAAGCAAAAGCGAGTTCCGAGCCCAGGTAGGCAGCTCCCAGAAGCGGGAATCACCGGGAATTCATCAGATGGAGCCGGGGCCAGCCCTTCCCCCTCCATTTTGTCCGAGCCTGGTGGCCCCGCCCAGGAGCTGCCCTGGGGCCGACCAGCCATAACAAGCAGAGCCTCAAACGAGGCTGGGGAAGTTGGAACTCGGCTCTCCCCAGGCTAAGCTGACCACAGGGCCCTCAGGAGGACATGGGTTTTGGGAGTGGGCCCATCACCTCTGGGGGGGTCCCAGAAGCAGCTGGATGAGACTCGCTCCATCACAATAGCCATCACCTTTGCTGTCCAGACGTTGACCATGAAGACCCTAAGTTGCGCGGCCGCTTGGTCCATCAAACTAGTGGAATCAGTTATGTCCTTTAATGTACTGCATTCTATGTGTAGGAAAGTTAGGGGGAGGGAAAGATAGAGAGGACAGAAAAGACAGAACCCACCAAGTAGTTGAGGTGTGGGAGGGGGAGGGAGGAGGGGACATTGGTGATGGGAGATGGGTTCGGTGGAGGGATGGGTGTTGGAACACTGTAGAACCATAACTCTACATGAGCATCTTGCAATTGTACGTCTAAAAGTGGTGTAATAAAATTTGGGGAAAAAAGTCTGCCCAAATACAAAAGCCCAAGTCTAGATGGATTCACTAGTGAACTCTACCAAACCTTTAAGGAGGACCTACTGCCAGTCATATTCAAGCTCTTCAAGGAAATAGAAGACACAAAAAAAACTCCCAAACAGTTTCTATGAGGCACATATCACCCTGATACCCAAAGCAGGGAGAGACAACACAAAGAAAGAAAACTACAGACCAATATCCCTGATGAACACGGATGCTAAGATCTTCAACAAAATACTAGCAAACAGAATCCAAAGACTCATCAAGAAGATTATACAACATGACCAAATAGGATTCATTCCGGGAATGCAAGGATGGTTCAACATTCGCAAGTCAATCAACATAATATATCATATAAATAAGGGAAAAAATAAAAACCATATGTCAATAGATGCAGAGAAAGCATTTGACAAGATCCAGCACCCGTTTATGATTAAAACCCTCCAGAAAATGGTAATTGAAGGAACTTTCCTCAAGATAGTTACAGCCATCTACAAAAGCCCACAGCAAGTAACATTCTAAATGGGGGAAAAATTGAAATGCTTCCCCCTGAGGTCAGGGACAAAACAAGGTTGCCCACTCTCACCTCTTTTATTCAATATAGTACTAGAAGTACTTGCCATAGCAATCAGAGAAGAAAAGGACATCAAGGGCATCCAGATAGGCAAGGAAGAAATCAAGCTATCATTACTTTCAGATGACATGATATTATACCTAGAGAACCCTAAACTCTCTACCAAAAAACTCCTAGAAACAATAGACGCATATAGTAGAGTGGCAGGATACAAAATCAACACCCAAAAATTGTTGGCTTTCCTATATACAAATAATGAAAGAGAAGAAAGGGATATTAAGGAAATGATTCCATTCACAATTGTTGCACAGAATATCAAACACCAAGGAATCAACTTAACCAAGTGTGTAAAGGACCTTTACAAAGAAAACTGCAAGACACTGCTCCAAGAGATAAAAGAGGACACAAGGAAATGGAAACATATTCCTGCTCACAGATGGGGAGAATCAACATTGTCAAAATGGTAATACTCCATAGAGCTCTGTACAGATTCAGTGCAGTCCCTATAAGGATACCCATGACATTCTTCAAAGAAATTGACCAAACACTTCTGAAATTTGTATCGAACAAAAAACCCCCAAGGATAGCTAAAGCAATCCTCGGGAAAAAGAAGATGGGAGGCATCACCTTTCCCAATTTCAAACTGTACTACAAGGCAGTAGTAATTAAAACAGCGTGGTATTGGAAGAGAAACAGATCTGTGGACCTATGGAATAGAATTGAGTATCCTGACACTCAACCTCAAACACATTATCATTTAATCTTTGATAAAAGTGCAAAGAGACCGAAATGGAGCAAGGAAAGCCTCTTCAACAAGTGGTGTTGGGAAAACTTGGCAGCTACATGTTAAATATTGAATTTGGACCTCTGTCTAACACCATGCACAAAAAATCAGATCAAAATGGATTAAAGATCTCAATATCAGACTTGAATCCATAAAGTACATTGAAGAAAATACAGGAAAACCCTCCACGAAATTGAAGCTAAAGGCATCTTCAAAGGTGAAACATCACCAAAAAAGCAACTAGAAGAAAAGATAAAAATATGGGACTACATGAAACTAAAAAGCTTCTGAACCCCAAAAGGACAGTGACTAAGATACAAAGACAGTCCACAGAATGGGAAAGAATATTCACCCAATACCCATCTGATAAGGGGTTAATACCCAGGATATATCAGGCATTGGTGGAATTTTACAAGAAGAAAACAAACAACCCCACCAAAAAACGGGGAGAAGAAATGAACAGAAACTTCTACAAGGGAAGAAATTCGAATGGCCAAAAAACATGAAAAAAAATGCTCTTCATCACTAATCATCAGAGAGATGCAAATCAAAACAACAATGAGCTATCATTTTACACCACAGAGACTGGCACATATCCAAAAGAGCAAGAACAAGTGCTGGCGTGGATGTGGGGAAAAGGGGACACTCATCCATTGTTGGTGGGAATGCCGGCTGGTACAGCCTTTCTGGAAAACAATATGGACATTCCTCCAAAGACTAGAAATTGAACTCCCATTTGACCCAGCCATACCACTCCTGGGAATCTACTCTGGGAAACCAAAAATACGCGAGCGGAAACACCATCCCTACTTTTATGTTCATAGCAGCATTATTCACAATAGCCAGAATCTGGAAACAACCAGAGTGCCCGACAATCGATGACTGGATAAAGAAGCTTTGGTACATCTACACAATGGAATACTATGCAGCTGTCAGGAAAAATGAAGTTATAAAATTTGCCTATAAATGGATGGACATGGAGAGGATTATGTTGAGTGAAATTAGCCAGAAGGAGAGAGACAGATACAGAATGACTGCATTTATTTGCATGACATAAAAATATATGTACATATTATGATACCAATATCAAAGGTCAAGTGATACATGTATTGAGGTCTTGCCAAAAGTGGAAATTATCACAAACGTGTGGGAGTCAGAGGCTAGGTAAGACAGAAAATGGAACAGTGTGATAACAATTGTCGAGGGTACTAATGGCAACCTAGAACTGAGCATTAAATAGAGGCAAAAAGATACACATGACAATGTGTATCTTTTAATGTATGTTCTGTAATCCATAGTCTGGAAGGAAGGAAAAGAGAAAGAGAGAGAAAGGGACAGAAATAAAGAACCTGCCATGGAGGCGGGCTGGAGGGAGGGAACCGGGGACATTGGTGGTGGGAGATGAGCACTGGTGGAGGGAAGGGTGCTGGAACACTGTATGACCAAAACCCAAACATGATCTTTTTAATTGTATATCTTTGTAATTGTATATCTCATGGTGGTATAATAAAATACTTAAAAAATAGAAAGAGTGTGAGGTAGCTTTCCAGTGTCTGGTTACAAGTGCACTAATCCCATTTGTGAATGCCCTACTCTTGGGGCCAAGGACCCAACAACCAATTATGATCACATCTGAGTTTGGGGGATTAAAACATTCAGTACATTGTAGTATAATTATCTATAGTTTATAGAATTTGAAGTTGAGACTCAAATTTGAGTTTGGTTCAAGTTTATTCCAACAGTAAAGTAACAGATGTAGGATTCTTATCTCTATGGGGCCAGTTCTGGAAAGTTGATGCAAATAGAGCTGACTGAAGAAAATGAAAGATTAAAGTTAATTTGTTTTATTTGAATTAAATTATGTTAAATGGATCCAAAATAACATTTAACCAGACTCTCATGTTCTGACTTGTTATTTGATCAATCCAATTTAATAAACCGTTTTAGTCATGATTGCTAAATAGATACAAAATCTAAGACCAAGGAGTTCTAAGTATTACTTTAGATGGAGAAATAGATAATCCCTATCTCAGTAGACACTATAGAAATATAAAAATGATCACTGTTCTGTTATATATTTGGAGAGCTGTAAATAAAAATTCTCCCATGGGAATGTAGTTCACTGTGTTGAAAGCAAACTATTATATAGTACTAAATAGACTAAACATTTTCCTTTCAACTCAAAAACTGCTAAGAAACAGATAATGAGGGATGAAAGTCAGAGGTTTTTCTCTATGTCATTTGGAATTTTATGCTTATTTAGGTAGTTGAGTTATTTTTATTTTTCAATGAGTTTCATTGGGATTGTAACTTGCTTAGAGGTATTACAATTAATTGATCTCTAAGAAAATTATAATTTTCTTAGAGATCAATTAATTGAAATTGATATTAAAATTAATTGATCTCTAAGCAATAATTGATCTCTAAGCAAATCATAATTTTTGCAAATTAATATCAATTAATTGTAATTGATATTAATTTGCAAATTAATATCAATTAATTGTAATTGATATTACAATTCAAAAGGTCTTATCTAATTAAAAATGAAAGAAACAACTTGAAAGAGTGGCAGGATATAACTCCTAACACTTTCATTCTCATTGGTAGAGGAGAGATGAAGGTTATGAGATAAGTAGATTAAAAACGAGATGAATACAGGGTTTCCTCTATGTGGGTTTCAGTTGCTAGTCTGTGGGCTGTAAAAATTCAGCAAATTTTGCTGGTCTGCAAAAAAAGCTATTGACACTTAACTATATTTGGATAATGTAACTACTAGTGTATCGTTATGTAAATATTCTTACTATAAATATCTTTTTGGCTAGGAATCTATGAAAGATTTCTATTTCACCAGTGTGTAGATGCAAAAAGGTTGGACGATCACTGCATGAGAATTAAAACATAATATGGGGCCGAGCCGGGCAGTAGTCCTGAGTGGAGGGCATTTGCTTTGCAAGCAGCTGACCTGGGTTCTATCCCCAGCATCCTATATGGTCCCTCTAGGACCGCCAGGAGTATTTCATAAGTGTAGAGCTGGGAGTAACCCCTGAGCATCACTAGGTGTGATTCCAAACAAGCAAAAAAAAAAAAAGAATAGCAAAAATTGTTTGATGTCGGGAGTGCCACCAGGGTACCCGACAGTGCCAGGAAGCGATTTCCCTTCTACCTCCTAAACCGGGGGGAATGGATGAAGACTCAGGAATCTGATGCAGTTTTAAAAGGGCTTTACTATCACAGGTTCCAATATACAATCCAAGAGCAGGGAAAACCTCTGGACTCTGGGTTCCCAGCTAGGCTCCAGCCAGGTGTAGGCCAAGATGGCTGCCACCATGTGTTGAGGCCCAACAGAGAATGGAGAGGACGGAGAAGCAAAACACCAAGGGAAGCCAAAGTGGCAAAAAAGGGGAAAAAAGAGAGCCTCTTTTCTCTTGCAGCTTATTTTATAGCTAGAAATCCACCCAAACTCCCCAGCCCAGCCCATTCTGGGCTGGGCTATCTAGAGATGAAAACAGGAAAATAGCTCTATAGAAATGTAGCAACTTCAGGAGACCATTGGGCTGTTTACAAGGACCCAGAGCTAATTAAAAGCCTCCTAGAAGAGCTGGGAGAAGCTATAAGCTAAATGTAACTTCCCCTGGCAGGAAGGATCAAGTGCCCTCAGGTAATTTCTCTCAGCACCTCACCTAATGTCTTGAGCCAAGATCTGCCTGGAATTGCCTTTATAGGGTAGAGAAGTGAGTTTCTGAGATGGCATGTCACTGTACCAAAGACTAATACTAATGCCAGTTAAATATTTCTCCAAGCCTTCACAAGAGTCTAGTCTACTTCACGGTAGTTTTGTATTTTAGTTGCCTTTGAGTTATCAGGGATCCATTCTTGCTTGCTTGGAGTCAAACAGCATTTCTCTCTGGTCTAATTACTTAGAGATCCAACATGGCCAGGCAAATATGCTGGTAAGATCTAGCTAGTCCCACGATGCTTGTGGTAGCATGAGAGAATATTTATAGCAGCCAGTACAGAATACATGGTCAGATAAGACTGCCACATTCATACTAGCCCCCTATCTATGAAGTGATTTGCAGGAGGCAATCCAGGGCAGATGCAGAGACCTAGGCTTTTAGGTGTCCTGCAACAGTTTAAGTTCCTTTTTCTTTTTGGGCCATACCCAGCAGTTCACCATAAGCAGTGCAGGAAGTCTAATCAGGGTCCGCAGTGTGCAAGGCAAGCGTCTTACCCCCATACTATCTCTCCAGGCCCAAAGTGTCTAAAGTCTTACAGTGGATTTGTCACTTTTCTAAGAACTTCACTTTTGTGAAGTGTTCATTTATCTCTGGAGAAAATAAAATAAGATACATGCTTTTTGCCTAAAGTGGACCTGGGATGAAAGTTACAGATTGTATTCTCTAAGTCTTTATACTCTCCATCAATAATTCTAATGCAAGTAGCTAATAACTTCTTATCTGCGTTGTGGAGGTTGTTACCTCCACTTGAAAGACATGGACATTGGAGTTTGGATAAAATGACTCATCAATTAACTTAAATCAGACATTAGATGAAGCAAGGATCTCAGCATATAGTATATAAGTTTTATAAAACATATTGTTATGTAAGTTAGTATAATTTGAAAATCTAGGCTTTGAGTGCTTTACATCTTAAAACTCAGGGTCAAAAGGAGTTATCACTTAGTTTTTCAGAGAGGTTTTCACTTTCTGTCCTGAGTGGTGACTTTTGGATGCAGAACCAAGGTCAGGCGACCTGGTTAACAGGATTTATAGTCCTGGAGCTGCTCCCCTTTGCTTATATCTGGGTGGTTAGGCCAACGCAAAGAAGACTGATGAGCTCAAGGTTCCAAGAGTTTGAGCTCGTTTGTTACTATAAGTTGGAATGTTAAACAAATCCCTTTGCAGTTCACAACTCAGTACTGTTTCCTGGTGAGTCTGTGAGCCCATATTTTGAAATGTAATCATCAGAGTAAGACTACCTTCCCATTTCCTGTAAGATGGGTTTTGTTTCAAGTGTGGCATAACTAAAAGCAACAAACCTTACCTCTAGTCATAAAGATAAGATAGAATCAGCAATTTCATATTGGCAGCACGACATTAATAATTTGCATCCACTTTGTTATATAAGAAGTTTTAATCTGTCTTTGCAATTCCTTTAGCAAATTGTTTATGAAGAGCATCATATTCCGCGCTCAACCAATAGCAAAAGTGCATTCTCTCTTTTTTTCTTTTCCTTTTTTTTCCTTTTTTGGGTCACACTCGGCAATGCTCAGGGGTTACTCCTGGATCTTTGCTCAGGAATTACTCCTGGCAGTGCTCGGGGGACCATATGGAATGCCGGGATCGAACCTGGGTGGGCCACGTGCAAGGCAAATACCTACCCACTGTGCTATCACTCTGGCCCTCTTTTTTTTTTTTTTTTTGGCTTCTGATCACACCTGGCAGTCCTCAGGGCTTCCTTCTGGCTCTATGCTCAGGGACCGTATGCCATTCCAGAGATGGCATTAGGTTTAGCCAAGTGCAGGTTAAGCACATCAGACCTTATATTATCTCTCAGACACCCCTTCTTTTTTCACTTTTGTAAAGAGACCTTATATGTTGGGGGAGATTTTGCTTCTAATTTCTCAGAATACCATATATACTTCTGGGAGATTACAAGAAGACAAAGTACTTTCTGGGAAGGAGATAGGAACCCAGAAGAGGGAGAAGGTATTGCAGACCTGCTAGGAGAGCTCCAGAGAGGAACAAATTTTTATTATTTGCTCTACTAATTAATTAATTAATTCAATAAATAAAAGAGCAGCTGCTATCTGTATGGCTCTGTGCTAATGTTTGAATGACAGAACATTCTAGTTCTTGGTCAAGTTTCAAAGTGTTCAGAATAACACCAGGTACAAAGGAACGGAATTAACAGTGGTCCATCTGTTGGGGACCTGGGTATTTACCAAAGGGATGAACTGGAGAATTTAAAATCCCTTATATGCAGTTTATTTATATATTTTACTGGAATTGGACCGTTGAGAAGTCTTAGAATTCTTTTTTCAAAATGGCACAGGTTTTTGGGCTCATTTTCTTTATATAGTCAGACTATGGCTAAATGTCTAACATATAGTAGGTACACTAGTGGTCTTCAAACAATTGTCTGTGGTCCAGCAGTGGTCCATAGGTCTAAAGAGTTTGAAGAATAATGATGTATATGGTTGAGAGTAATAGGTAGATGAAATTTAAAAAATTCATACATTTTCTCTGGCTGATAATAATTCAGAGACAAAAATTCACTCAGTTTTAAAGGTGTATGTAGGTATGTATTTTTTAAACATCCATCCATCCATCCATCCACCCATCCACCCATCCACCCCCCACCCACCCACCCACCCACCCACCCACCCATCCATCCATCCATCCATCCATCCATCCATCCATCCATCCATCCATCCATCCATCCATCCATCCATCCATCCATCCATCCATCCATCCATCCATCCATCCATCCATCCATCCATCCATTTATTTTTTGCTTTTTTGGGTCATATCTGGTGATGCTCAGGGGTTACTTCCTGGCTCTTTGCTCAGGAACTACTCCATGTGGTGCTAGGGGACCATATGGGATGCCAGGGATCAAACCTGGGTCAGCCACATGTAAGGCAAACGCTCTACCCGCTGTGCTATCGCTCCGGCCCCAGGTATGTATTTTCATTGTTTCTTTCCCTGAGGAGGCTGTTTACTAAAAACACCTTTGTGTTATAACTCTTTCCTGAGGTTTTTATTTTCCTGAAGTTTCTTTTTTTCTCCCATTTGAACATTCTTTGTTATTTACCTTCTATTTTGTATTATTATATTTTGCTTGCTTATCTTGCTCTCTTAACTACTCCTATCCTTATTGGCATTGATCAGAACTGCAATTTGACAATCAATTAACCATTTATTTTTTTACTTTGAATCACAGTGAATTAGAAAATTATTTAAGATTGAGCTGCAGATGTTCCAACAACATCAGTCCCTTTACCAAAGTCCACTTCCCTTTACCAATGTCCCCAGGTTTCCCCCCCACCCTGTAGCCTACCTTTAAGGCAGACACTTCTCCCCATACCTTTGTTGTAGTGTTCCCTTCCCTGACTCATTCCCTCCCACCTGAAAAACTGACCCGCTTCCCTGCCCCCCACTCCAGGCTGCCCACTTCTGAATAGGGCACCTGCTGTGCCACAGTGCCCTGTTCCCTCCAGAGCTGAGTGAGGATGGGGTTTCCCTCCCATTCCACATGTACCCCGCCTGAGAGGACCCAGCCCTCTGGGACCACCCACCCTCCTCAGCTAGTCGCTCCTTTCCTGGGGTGGCGGTTAGGGGCTGCTGCTTTCACTCTTCTCCTATGTCCCCTCCTCCCCTTTCCCCGTCCCCCCTACTACTCTCATCTCCCTACCCCATCCTGCGTGCACATGCTGTGCTTCCAGGGGCTCAAGAGACACTTGACCTGTGACTCTTGGGAACTCCAGCAGGCTGGATTCCCAACTTGACAGTTTCACATCCCCTCCTCCCCACCCCAACTGCAGCCAGATCTTCCAGATTGTGGCTATAGCTGCAAATAAAAATAAATCATTTTCCAGAACAAAACAAAACAAAACAAAACCTTGAACACTCCCTTCCCCTCCCCATTCCAGCGGTAAGCCTTCTAATTAGCCATTTTTAATGGAACTATTTTTCCTTTGTAAAATATATGTCTTTATTACAAGACACTTTTACAATGCCTTCTTGATACTCAGATTTGCCAGCTGTTAATTAACCATGGAATGCGCACACGTTAGTTGCTAGGGCTGTGGTAACAAAGCACTGCAGGTTAAATGATTTAACCAAAAGGAATATATCAACTAACAGTTCTTCTCCAGTGTCGAAAATGGCATGATGTAATTGACGCCTTCTCATTGCCGTCAGTCCAATGATGTCGTACTTGATCTTCTGTGCTTACACCATCAGGTCTTTGATGTATGCTTCGATGCCAGGGTACGTGCATTGAAAGTACAGAGAGTCAGTTTAGTCCTTCTTCATTTTGGTAACCTAGTTTGGCCCTGCGATTTTATCAGCCTCTCCTTGCTCATCTTTTTTACAGCTACAATATTGGGGGGCTATTTCAGGGTCATGGGAATGAGGCCCTTTAGATGTTACTGTTTTTTGGCATATTGAATATATCACAGGTAGCTTGCCAGACTCTGCTGTGCGACATTCTTTAAAACATAATGATATGTCTAAAAGTAAGGGGAGGGACCGGTTGGAGGGGTTGGGAGGAACGGGGGGGTGGGGGGGAAGATTCCAACCTTGTATATGTCGCTATAGGTACTCCTGCCAATGTCCTGGGCCAGCTCTCCAGGCCTTTACAGATGGGTTCCAGGACACTCCAGAAGGCTTCCAGAGCCAAACGTGCGGTCCCTCCCCCTCTTCCTCTCTGGGCAGCATCCTCATGGGGTGGATGGTGGACATGGTATGGTCTTTATCGCTTGATCCCTTGATCATTTGACATCCCGTTATTTGTCGATTTGCTCAAGTGGGCACCAATGATCGATTTGTCCCTGTCACATGCCAGTGTAGCCCAATGGCATCTGCTTGCTCTGGAATAACAAGAGCCTCAAAAATGTTCATTCTGGGTCTTGACAAAGAAGTCTGACAATCTTGTAGGTGGGTGATCACGTGATCTTTTTTTTCTTTTTTAAATTTCTTTATGATTTTATTTTTTTTTAAAATATTTTATTATACCACCGTGAGATATACAATTACAAAGATGTTCATGTTTGGGTTTCGGTCATACAGTGTTCCAGCACTGATCCCTCCACCAGTGCCCATTTCCCACCACCGATGTCCCCATGCCTCCCCCAGCCTGACTTTATGACATGTTCTTTACTCTTTTCTCTCTTTCTCTCTCTTTCTCTCTTTTTTCTCTTACATATTGTGACACAGTTAGAGGTTATCATGTGTATCTTTCTGCCAGTATTTAATGCTCAGTTCTAGGTTGGTATTAGCACTTTCGACAATTATTAGCATATTGTTCCCTTACCTAACTTCTGAATCCCACATATTTGTGTAATTTCCACCTTGACAAGACATTCTTTTTTTTTTTTTTTTTTGCTTTTTTGGGTCACACCCGGCGATGTTCAGGGGTTTCTCCTGGCTCCTCACTCAGGAATTACTCCTGGCAGTGCTCGAGTGACCATATGGGATGCCAGGGATCGAACCCGGCTGGCATGGGCCGGCTGCACGCAAGGCAAACGCCCCACCTACTGGACTATCGCTCAGGCCCCTGACAAGACATTCTGATCCCTGTTTCACCTGACCTTGGATATTGTATCATAATATGTATATAGATAAGTTTTATGTCATGCAAATAAATACAGTCATTTTATATCTGTCTTTTTTCCATCTGGCTAATTTCACTAAACATGATACTCTACATGTTCATCCATTTAGAGGCAAATTTCATAACTTCATTTTTCCTAACAGCTGCATAGTATTCCATTGTGTAGATGTACCAAAGCTTCTTTATCCAGTCATCGTTCTCGGGCACTCTGGTTGTTTCCAGATTCTGGCTATTGTGAATAGTGCTGCTATGAAAATAAAAGTGGAGTTGGTGCTTCTGCTGTATGTTTTTGGCTTCCCAGGGTATATTCCCAGGAGTGAGTATGGCTGGGTCAAATGGGAGTTCAATTTCTAGTTTTTGGAGGAATGTCCATATTATTTTCCAAAAAGGCTGTCCCAGTTGACATTTCCACCAACAATGGATGAGAGTCCCTTTTCCCTGCATCCATGCCAGCACTTGTTCTTGCTCTTTTAGATATGTGCCAGTTTCTGTGTTGGAGATGATATCTCATTGCTGTTTTGTTTGCATCTCTCTGATGATTATTGATGATGAGCATTTTTTTTCATATGCCTTTTGGCCATTTGAATTTCTTCCTTGTCAAAGTTTGTTCATTTCTTCTCCCCATTTTTGGATGGGGTTTGCTTTTTTCTTCTTATAAAGTTCCACCAGTGCCTGATATATCCTGGGTACTAACCCCCTATCAGATGGGTGGGTGAATATTCTTTCCCATTCTGTTGACTGTCTTTGTATCTTGGTCACTGTTTCTTTTGGGGTGCAGAAGCTTTTTTAGTTTCATGTAGTCCCATATGTTTATCTTTGCTTCTAGTTGCTTTGTTAGTGGTGTTTCACCTATGAAGATGCCTTTAGCTTCAATGTCATTGAGGGTTTTTTTCTATACTTTCTTCTATGTACTTTATGGATTCAGGTCTGATATTGAGATTTTAATCCATTTTGATCTTATTTTTGTGCATGTTGTTAGATAGAGGTACAAATTCATTTTTTTACGTGTAGTTGTCCAGTTTTACCAGCACCACTTGTTGAGGAGGATTTTTCTTACTCCATTTTGTGACTCTTTGCACTTTATCAAAGATTAAATGATCATGTGTTTGAGGATGGTGTCAGGATACACAACTCTATTCTATAGGTCTACAGGTCTGTTTTTATTCCAATGCCACACTGTTTTAATTACTACTGCTTTTTAGTACAGTTTGAAGTTGGGAAAGGTGATGCCTCCCATCTTATTTTTGCCAAGGATTGCTTTAGCTATCCATGGGGATGATTAATCTATACAAATTTCAGGAGTGTTTGGTCAATTTCTTTGAAGAATGTCATGAGTATCTTATAGGGACTGCATTGAATTGTATAAAGGCTCTAGGGAGTAGTACCAACTTGACAATGTTGATTCACCCATCCATGAGCAGGGAATGTGTTTCCATTCCTTGTGTCCTCTTTTTATTTCTTGAGGCAGTGTTTTGTAGTTGTCTTGTACAGGTCCTTTACACA
>JAJIBD010010130.1:0-50844 GCA_021461705.1 Cryptotis parvus | reverse complement strand
TCAGGACAGAAGTTATCTTCTACCTCCGAGGCCGCCGGGGAACGGATGAAAACTCATGAGTCCGGCGCAGTTCCAAAAAGGCTTTTAATAGTACAAAAGCTCTACCACCGCAATTCAATATAACGAAAGAACTCTAGCTCTGGTCAGAACTTAGACTATACAAAAGAGCCTAAGTCTCCCACCAAAGAGAGAGGATCTCACCCTAGAGGAGTCCTACCCAAAAAGAAGGAATAAAAGGCCAAGGGGCCTCAAGTCAGTCCCCTTATATACACCAGAGTAATCCTATCTGTGACAGGGAGTGTCCTGTCAACAAAGAACCCTAAACAGCTTGAGAAGGGTGGTGCCAGAACCTATTATAGGTATAAACAAAGGATTACACCAAGGACTAATCCCTTCTTCCGAGATTATCTCTTATGTAAAACACTGGGGAGAGAGAAAGAAAGAGAGAGAGAGAGCTGATATAAAGTAATACATCTTAATTTCATGGGCTTCATGTAATCTAGACGGTACCCACAAGGTCCTTCTTATTTATTATCTGCACCAGGGTGATTCTGAGTATCTCGTTCTCCATATACTGAAAGGGTCACACTCGCTTTTGTGAGGGCATACTAGTATGATCCTTCCTATAATCTTAAAGATAGTCTCAATGTAGCCAGGGTGGTAGTCTCCTGGTAAATTCTAACTGTCCCATGCTGGGTGCAGTGGTATAAAGAGGAGCTGTGCCCAATCTAGAAAACATAGAAGTCTTAGTAGATGTATAAAGTCAGAAGTTATTCAGAGTCAAGGCGACTTCTGTAATTGCCACACCCTCTATCAGTGCTTACATAGAAGAGAGATCTCATTAGAATGAACCTTGGCTTAAGAACATGGAAGTAGATTAAGCTGTGAGTGGGTAAAACAGCAAAGCTCCCAAACTAGTTAAGCCTGTCATCCAACAAAAAAGCACAAAGGGCTGGAGCTCATGTCTTGCATTGATGAAGCCCAGAGTCTGATTCCCTACATCCCCCACCACTACACACACACACACACACACACACACACACACACACACACACACACACACACACACACACACACACACACACCCCAGGTGTGGCCCTGGTGAACTAGGGCTATCCAGAACCAGTTTTGCAAATCCAGCTCAGAGGAGTCTGTCTTCACAAGGAGAGTCTCTCAAAATAACTGTTGTTGGATGACAGGCTTAGCTAGTTTGGGTTGAACCAGGGTCAGGGTGTGTAAGACAAGTGTCTAATTAGTTGTACTAACTTGCTGGCCTTCTGAAAATAGTTTTTTAAATTTTTTTTTGTTGTGAGGCCATACCAGCAATGTTCAGGAGTTATTCTTGGCTCTGCACTCAGGGATCACTCTTGGTGGTGCTTGTGGGACCATATGGGATGCTGGGGATTAAACTTAGGTTGGCCACATGCAAGGCAAGTGCCCTACCCACTGTGCTATCTCCCTGGCCTACTTCTGAAGCGGTTGGAGGCGAGCGCCTCCCCTCAGGACCCAGGGGAAATTGTGGGACTGTGGGAAGGGATTTGGGGGAAATCTTTGCAGTTGGAGTAGAAAAAGGGTTTGGAAGGGAACCAGACAGCAGCTGGCACCCTCAGCTCTGTGGGGAGATGGTGGGCTGGGTGGGAATGGAGACATTTAGGGGTACTCAGGCTGGGCGACGGTTGAATGTTTTTGTTTGTTTCAAAGTTAGGGCTTCAAATAGGCAAAACCATGAACTTTCTGTTTCCTTCCAGCGAGCCTCATAAAGTGCGAGATCTTTGCTTCTGGAGAAATGCAACCCGAGCTAAAGCTCTCCACTTTTCCACGGAGCCTCGAGCATTTTGGCTGAGAGGGGTCTGGGTCTCATAGTTACTTAACTATCCTGTGAGCCCAGGAAAAGCTCCAACTTTTTTTTTTTTTTTTTTTGGTCATATCACGCGATGCTCAGGGTTTACTTCTGGTTCTGCTCTCAGGAATCACACCGTGGGGCGGGGAGGGGTGTGTTTACAGGACCACATGGGGTGCCAGGGATCGAAACTGGGTTGAGTGTGTGCAAGGCAAGAACTTACCCACTGTACTATAGCTCCAGCCCCCAAAGGCTTAAAGTTTTATGTTAAATATTTCCCATGTGAGTGAGGGTGGAAGGCTCTTTGTGGTGTGTGTGTGTGTGTGTATGTGTGTGTGTGTGTGTGTGTATGTGTGTGTGTGTAGAGGGGGCATGGTATCACTGTATCACTGTCTTCCCATTCATCATCAATTTGCTTCGAGTGGGCACCAGTAACATCTCCATATGACCTGTCTCATGCAAGTAGAGCCCAAGGGCACCTGCTTGCTCCAGGACACAAGAGCCTCAAACCATTCCATCAAGTCATGGGAATGAGGTCTATAATTGTTACTGGTATTTGGCATATCAAATACGACATGGATAAGCTTGCCTTTTTTGCATGCCCTGACCCGCCACCCCAACAGAGCCTTGCAACAAGCCAGACGACCTCCCCACTCCATGAGGGCCTCCATTTTCCACATCCGGACTTCCCCCTCATCAGAACTCCACCCAGCAAACCAGCCTATCACAGCCCGGCTCATTGAGATCCACCCTGCAGCAGTCTTTTTTTAATCTGGCCCAGGTATGCTGATCCTGAGACTCACAGACATGGGGCAGAGCTGCTACTGGCTCTCCCTGTGCCCAGCCTCTCACGAGGCCGCTTGTGGCCACGCGGTTCATCAATAAATGCTGGATTTTGAGATGACTACAAGAGTATGCTAACCGCACGGCAGAGCCTGGGGCATGGTATCAAAATACATATACTATTTCATTTAAAAATGCCTACAATTTTTTTTGGTTTGATTTTGGGCCATACCGGTGGTACTCAGGGGTTCATTCCTGACAGTGCTTGGGGAAGCGATGTGGGAATCCGAGATTGAACCCGGCTTGGCAACATGCAAGGCAAAAACCCTCCCTGTAACACTCTCTCTGGCCCCACAATTTTGAAACTCAAGCAAATATTGAGGTACTTCAGTCTTGCGTGATGGTCAGCAGCCTGGCCTGGATCAGAGGCATCTTTCCCTGTGTCCAGCTCCACTTAGGAATCATTTCTGGGGTGGACAGTACTCACTTTGCAAAGGGGAGCCCCACAGTTGATTGTGGGCACTGCAGGCCTAGCTGAGCCCCCTGCAAATAGCACTGTGCTCCATCAACTGATTTGTCTTTGCAGCCAACTGTTCCTGTCAGCGGTAGTGGCCAAGCAAGCCTGGACTGGCAGCGGGTGAGGGTGAATGAGTCTGGGGGGTCGGCCTGTGCCAGAGCCGACCTGAGTTGACTGCAGGTAGGCGCAAAGCCCCTCTGGACAGGAGCACATGCCCTGGGTGGCTCAGACCTTGGGGCCACTGGTTACTCGGCCTGACCAATGCAGAGTCTGTTTTGTTGTGCCCTCTTCCTGTCCCCACCTGCCACCCAGCATGGCAAAGGCTCCCTTTCCTCTGCATCCTGGCATTATATTCTCCAGTGTTGTCTTCCTGAGAGCCCCCTGAACTGGCTCAAACATCCCGCCCCCACAAAGACCTCCTTCCCTCCCCACCCCAGTTATGTATTGGACCCCGAGACTCCTTGTAGCCGCATCCTCTGGCACCACGTAGCAGAACCCATCCAGGAACAATGACCTGTTATCTTGTTGTTTGCCCTTTTTTCTCCCCCTCCACCCAAGGCAGGAGACTAGACCTTGGGGGTCCTCAGTTACAAAGAGAGGAGCTTTGTCACAGGCAAAAACTTCTACTTCCTGTGAAATGAGAGCAAGGGGGGAATAAAGCAGGAAAGATGCCCAGTATTCTCACGAGAACAGAAAGCACTCTTTCTATTAAGAAAGAACCAAGCTCCTATTTTTTGTTATTATTATTATTAATTTTGTTTTGGGCCTCACTTATTGGTGCTCAGGGCTTACCAGGGATCACTCCTGGAGGGGGTTTAGGGGTGATTAACCGTGTGCAAGGTAAGTGCCCTACCCATTGTTCTATCACTCCAGCTCCCAAGTTTCTTCAGTCTTAAAAACCCATGCTCTAACATATATATAATATATATGTATAATATATATTATATATAATTATAATATATTATATATCAAAATATATATTATATATATATTATGATACCAATATCCAAGGTCAGGCAAAACATGGATCAGGAGGTCTTGTCAGAGGTGGAAATTACCACAAATGTGTGGGAGTCAGAGGTTAGGTAAGACGGAGAAGGGAACAGTGTGCTAATAATTGTCGAAAGTGCTATTACCAACCTAGAGCTGAGCATTAAATACAGGCAAAAAGATACACATGATAACCTCCAAGTGTATGTATTATAATCCATAATGTGTAAGAGAAGAGAAAGAGAAAGAGAGAGATAAAGAACCTGCCACAGAAGCAGGCTGGGGGAAGGGGAGGGAAGTGGGGACATTGGTGGGTGGGAAATGGGCACTGGTGGAGGGATGGGTGCTGGAACACTGTATGACCGAAACCCAAATCAGAAACATCTTGTAATTGTGTATCTCACGGTGGTATAATAAAATATTAAAAAAAAATCATGTTCTTTTCCTCTCTAATTTTTTCTAATTTATTAATTTTGGGAATGCGATGCTGTACTCAGGGAGCACGAAGGCCACTTCTGGTGATACTCAGCCAGTTGGGCAGTTGGTTCAGTACTGCCAGGGTCTAGGTGGAAGTCACCAGAGCCACCCAGAGGTGTTTGGGGGGGTCCTCTGGGGGCCACCTAGCAATGCTTAGAAAGTCATAGAGTGGCGGGGGATCAAACCAGGCTCTACCTAACCCCAGTTTTGCCTCCTCAGCCCCACCATAACCCCCTTTTAAGTACCATAGAGCTTCATTTGCTCTTTTAAATTTTAATGAAATGTTTTAAAATCAGGGATCCAAGGATGGCGCAGTGGGAGAAAATCCACACAGGCACAAGGCCTGGAGCCGATCCCCAGCACTGGCTCACTGTTGAGAGCAGCCCCCAGAGGCAGCAGAGCTCTGATTTCTGGCTCACCACGGCCAGTGTGTGTGAGCGCTACAGCTAAGATGCAGATTGACCGCGGCACCACAGCTACAAAGAGAATGGAAAAGAGGAAGGAAAAGGAGCGACAGAGGGAGTGACAGAAACAGAGAGTTAGTGATCCAAGCAGAGAGAAGCCAGGGGCATTCTATCAGGCTCCCGCCATTCTGCACCAACTATCCCCCTGCCAGCGCCACTGGCCTCTCTCGGCCTCCTCCCAGACCCCTACCCCCACCCCCATCCCTCAGTCACAGTCCTGCTCTGGCCCAGGCTGTGTGGCTCTTAGCCCATTGCCCCAAAGTCAGTTTGCTGGAAGTCTGTGCACTGGCTCTTTGCAGGGGGCCCCAACACAGTGTAAGAAAAAAAAAAAGTTATAAAGAAAAGGAGGAGAAGATAGTGAGGAACGAGGGAAGAAAAGAGAAAGAGAGAGAAAAGGAAAGAAATAAAAGGCATGGAGGGGGGGGGGGGGGGGAGGAACCGGGGACGTTGGTGGTGGGGGGTGGGCACTGGGGGGGGGGGCAAAACACTGTGGACCAAAACCCAAAAAAAAAATTTAATTTAAAAAAATAAAAAAAAAAAAAAGAGTGACTGGTGCAGGAAGGAATCTCCACTTTCTGACTAGCACAGGCTCTGGAAAGTGTTTTCACCAGGAGCTCTCCGGAGCTTGCCACCCTGGACCCTACCACACCCGAGCCAGAAGTTCCTTCTCAAATTTCTCAATGTCTTCCTGCAAGACATGTATTAATGTATTCCTGCAAGGTTGGAGGCAGTTTTCCTCCAGGATAGAAGAGAGGCCCACATAGGCACCAGGCCACTGTCTTAGGGACCAGCCCTGCAGAAGAGACTTGTGAGGGTTTGGGCTGGGGAGGGGGGCAGGGGTGGAGGAAGGCAGAGGCAGGTGCTGTGATATGGATCAGGGAGAATGGACATAAGGGGCTGGGGAGAGGGTTCCAGTAGCAGAGGCCTGGGTTTGACACCCAGCTCTACAGGCGCTGTGGGGTGTGGGCCCTATACAGAGTCGGTGCTTCTGGAAGAGAAGATGCCTCTGGCAATGCAAGTGTGCTTGGAGGAGAAATGGAGGAGCAGTAGAGTGGGGATTGGAGGAGGGAGAGGGGACCCAGGACCCAGCTTCTTGGGATTAGGGGGGAGGGAGTGGGGCACCTGGACAATGGGCTAATGTGTCATGTCTGTTCTGGGAACCTCTCCTGGGTCTTGGCTCAAACTGGGTTCCCAGTTCTTCCAGAGTGCAGCTCATATCCTATATGTTCTAGAACAATCTCTGGATTGTGTGTCTAGTTCTACCAAGGTCTTTGCTCCCACCCCCTCATCCAATGGCCTCATACCTGACATTCCCTTCTACCTGCCGTTCCCCAGGTTGGGCTGAGCCAGAATGTCAGGTCTGGGCACTACACCTGCCTTCCGACGTCCCTGTGTTTTTGGGAGACCTTGCTTTGCCCTCCTGTAAGATGGGCAGCCTAAAGCCGCCCAGCTGAATCACCACTCAGGGTTCCCAGGAAGTCCGATGCCTCCCAGCTCTGCAGGACGCAAATTTGTCATATTTCTTTTTTTTTTGCCAAACCTCCTGCCTCAGCTCCAGTTTCATAACCTCAGTCACCCTGCCCCTCCCTCCCTCCCCCGCACGTACGGAACCCGCCCCTCGCCCAGATGCACACCTGCAGGAGAAATTGGCTCAGGGTTCCAGCCCATCTGTCACCGCCTCAAATCGCCTGAGTGTGCTGATGACAGATAAAGTAATTGCAGAGCATATGAATGACTTAATATGTGATGTGTTAAAATAATTTTTTAATGCCAAGCATTTGTATAATTTATAGCTGGAACCCACAGTTTCCATCCTGCTTTGCTGCCTCTCCCTGGCCCGCTCTCCATCACAAGCCAGAATGCGCCCTCCCTGTCTCTGCTTTGGGCTGAGTGTCTCTGGGAGGCCTATGAGAACATTCTGTAGATAGAGTCCTAGGTCTTGAGGCCCTGGTGTGTCAAGGGATTCCACAGGTGATGCATGATCAAATTGCTGGCTTCCACGGGTGATGCATGTATTATCAATCAGCCGGCTTCCATGGGTGATGCATTATCAAACTGCCAGCTGGGATTCCTGTAGCCAGAAACCCAAGAGTGGAAACAAGAACAGGACTTCGATGTGCCAAACAGCATTGTGGGCAGCAAGACACAGCAGTGAACTGGGTGCAAACCGTCCCTGCCTTCCCAGAGGGTGCAGTTTGGTGACAAGCCTTGAGTAAGAGCAGCGACAACATATGCTCAATGTGGCAATGGAAGACACAGAATCTGGGTCACGGAGGGCAGCGGCCTCTCTGGGGGAAGTGAGTGAGTGTACGGCCTGATGGAAGGGATAGGAATGCTTGGGAAAGGACAGTCTGGGAGCAGGAGAGGCTGAGCAGTTGGAAACCTCAATGGCAGTGAGGCTGGATCAGAGGAGAGAAGGCGGTGTGTGCGATAAATGCAAGGGCCCATGTTAAAGTCCAGGAAAACTTTGCAGACAGTAACAGGATTTGGCATTGTGCCTGGGGGGTAGGGGGCTCCCTATGCTGAGAGCCTTGGGGGAAGGGGGTTCAGTCAGCTCATGCGAGGGGAGCGGGGCCTCCTTCAGCTCAGGGCTAGCTCAGTTTTGGGCTGGCAGTTTGAACAGCAAGAGGGAAACACGGCCTTTGCTCCACTAAAAAGACAGGTCTTTGCTCCATGGCCCTGGCAGCCTCTCTGCTAAAGCATGTCCAGGGACCTCTGCCAAAGCCTGTGGCCCCAACCTGCTGACCTGCACCAGGGCTGCTGGGCACAGGGCTGTGGGAGCCCAGACGAGTCCTGGAGCACTGCAGTGTGTCAGAATTCTGAGAACATGGCATGGAGGGGTGCAGCCCTGAGGCCTCCTGTCCGCTGGATCCAAAGCCTACCTAGAGTCCAGGAGCAGGAGGTGAGATGTGTCATTGTTAATCCCCCTGAACAGTCTCTGCACTGTGGGAACTGTCCCCAGGTATCTCCAGCAGGGACAGGTCTCCTTCCCATGCTCAGCTGCCCTGATGGTCCTTCTGGAAAGTCCTGGCAACACTGCACGGGGAGGGAGGGGTCCGAGCCACATGATGTCTCTGAGGAAGCCCCTTCAATCTTGGGTTTCCCCTGATCTCCACTGGGAGGAGGAAGGGGCAGGGCAGGGGTAGAAGGACTCTGGTCCTGGCTTGCCTACTACTTGCTGTGTGGCTCCAGGCAGGTCGTTAAACTCTTTGAGCCTCAGGGAGGCTGTAAAATGTGATAAGCTTCCTGCTACAGCAATTCTTATTACAACACATGGGAATGGCACAGCAGTTTATGTAACAGACACAAATGAGGCTCCCCAGGATGAGCACGGTGAGCATTATTGCTATTGTTTCTCACAACCAGAATAACGGCTCATGCTTGGGAGGCTGGGCAGGTGCCCCCAGTCCCTCAGGCACTGTCCACATCACAGTGGAATGTTAACACAGGTCTGAGCTGCAGGGGCCCCTGCTATGGGATCAGCAGAGTAACCCATAGTAACCCACTCAAGCACTTGAGGTGGAGATTACAAAGACCTTCAGGGTGATCCATTTCTCATCTCCCTTTCCTTTTCTTTATTTTCCCTTCCTCTTTCCTTTTCTTTTGGCCTCATTCCCATGACCTGATGGAATGGTTTGAGGCTCTTTATGTTCCTAGAGCAAGCAGATGCCCTTGGGTTCTACTAACATGAGACAGGGACATATGGAGATATTACTGATGCCCGCTTGAGCAAATCAATGATGAACGGGAAGATAGTGATACAGTGATACTTTTCATGTACTCAGGGACACCACAAGTTGAATGCTTTGGGTACTTCCCAGTCAATGTTAGGTACCATGCGATGCTGGGGATCAAACCTAGCAATCAATGGTGCAAACTCCAGCCCAGTGGAATTGACTGTTTCTCCAATGCCAACATTCCTTTCCTTCTTTATCGGTGTGCTCCTGGAGGTGCTGGCTGTGTGTGATACAGTCAGTGCTGGGGCTCAAACCCAGAGTTTCACACATACCAGGTATATGCTTGACCACTTGAATGATATCTCCAGCCCAGACACTGCCTTTTCTCCAGCTTGATTTATTTCAAGAACCCAAGATGGAACATACTGATCACTTGACATCCCATTATTCATCAATTTGTCAGTAACATTTCCATTTGACCCTATCAGGTGCCAGTGTAGCCCAATGGCATCCGGTTGCTTCAGGAATACGAAGAGCCTCAAACCGTTCCTTCAGGGTCTTGACGAAGAAGTCTGACCATCTTGTAGGTGGGCGGCCACATGATCTTTTGGTGTCCCGTGGGGATCCAGTCGGTAACTGCTCTAGTCCAGTGCTCATCTCCAAGTCACATTATATGTCCAGCCCATCTGATTTTCAATGCCTTGGCAAATGAGACAGCGTCCCCGACTCTGTCTCATCGGCGGAGGTTGGAACTCCCAATTGTCGACGGAGGTTGAAACTCCGGATTCCTTCTCTCACTTGAGTGAGGCGTGATATTCCAAGTATAGCTCTTTTGATTCCTCTTTGGGAGACCCGAATAGCATTCTCATCCTGCTTTTGTAGGGCCCAGGTTTCTGAGGCATATGTTAATGCAGAGAGAACGGTGGAGTCAAAGAGATGTGCCCAGAGCCAGAGGTTCTTTGTCCTTTTAGCTATTTCTTCAATGTTCTTGAAGGCATTCCATGCCGCTCTCTTCCTCCTGTGCAGCTTAGGTTTTAGGTTGTGCATCATGTTGACTTCTCGACCTAGGTACACATAACTGCTGTATTCAGAGATGTTTGTTCTGTTGAGAGTGAATGGGGCCTCTGGAACTAGTTCATTTTTCATGAACATAGTTTTGTTGAGATTCAGCTATAGACCTATCTTGCCACATTCTCAGTCAAAGTCAGCCAGCATTTGTGCCACTTGGCTAAAGTTTGGTGTTATTAGAATGATGTCATCAGTGAAGTGGGGGGTGGTGTAGTTGCCAACAGTCTATCTTCACTCCCATTCCTTCCCATTCTAATTGATGTTCCTGAGGGTGCGCTGAAGAGTTTTCGTGAGATGGTATCACCCTGCCGAACCCCTCTTTTGACATCAATGATCACATCCTTGTAGAATGGTGAGATCCTGGTTGTAAATCTGTAATACAGCTCATGAAGGATCTTGATGTATTTGGTTTGAACACCCTGTTTGACAAGGGCTTCGATGACTGTTTTGGCTTCAACAGAATCAAAGGCTTTCTTTAAATCAATGAACATTAGACAGCAGCAACTGGAACTCCCTACAAACCTCAATGAGCTTGGTTACCGTGTGGATATGGTCAATGTGCTGAATCCTTTTAGGAAGCCAGCTTGCTTGCATCATTGTCCTTCATCTAATGTTCTGCCAATCCTGTTCAGGATGACAAGAATGAATAGCTTGTAGATGACAGACAACAGGCAGATGGAGTGATAGTTGCCAATGTCGTGAATGTCTCCCTCTTGAACAGTAGAACTGTCCTGTTGGTTTTCCATTGGGAGGGCACCTTGCATTCAGACAGGTAGTATGTAAAGAGCTGAGCCAGTGTTTTGATGAGTGCTGACGGAGATTCTTCAGGTGTTCAGGTCTGACTTGGTCTGGGCCTGGTGCTGTTTGCTTCTTTGCTGACAAAATGGCATGTTGGATTTCAGAAGAGAGAATGTTGGGGACAACATATCCATCCTGCGGAATTGGGTATGTAGGCAGGTGGACATGACTATCAAAGAAATATGAGTAGAAGTCATGGATAATCTTCTCCATTGCCTTTCTGGAAGATGCAATAGATCTATCAGGATGTCGGAGGGCAGTCATCTTGGTCTTATAGTTGGCGAAGCTCAGGTGGGCGTTGCGAATGCTTTTCCTGGCTTCTGCTGCATTGGCTAGTATTTCAGCTCTTCTCTCTTTGAGGTCTTCCTTTATCACTTCTCTGCATTGCTTTGCGAGCTTGGATGTTAGCATTTGATCGCCTGAGGCTCACACCTTGCCACATTGGTGAATGAGCTCAAGAGTTTTTGAAGACAGGTGTCCTTTTGTGTCTTTCTCTCTCTCGGCATTCTTCACACAATCATGGAGGTGCTGAACCAGTCAGTTGTATTCTTCATCAATGTTGTCAATGATGGTATCTTCCCATGTTGCTGCAATGGTGCCAAAGAGTTCCCAGTTGGTGGTCATTCTGAGAGTTTTCTTCTTAAATTTTTTCAGCCTTTTCTCCCCATTGTGTGAAATAGATTTTTGCATGAAGGAGATGGTGATCCTATCCTGTTTGGGATTTTGGGATGACAGCTACATCGGTCAGGCAAAACCGTCGATTGAATATGATGTGGTCAATTTCACTGTAGAACTGTCCACGAGGAGATTCCCATGTCCAACGTTTCAATTCAGCCTTCTGGAACTGTGAGTTCCCATGAATGGCCTTGGTGGACATGATGAACTCAGATAGTCTCTCACCCTGCTTGTTCCATTCATGGGTCCCGGGCCATGGGTCCCGAAGTGAAGTTCTTTGGCCAATCTTCTCGGTCCTATCTTGGCATTAAAATCACTGACTATGACTATCTTGAGAAAGCTTCCTTCAACTCCCATTTTCTGGAGGGTTTTAATCATGAATGGGTGCTGGATCTTGTCAAATGCTTTTCTCTGCATCTATTGATAGAATCATATGGTTTTTATTTTTTTCCGTATTGAAATGATTTATTATATTGATTGATTTCAAATGTTGAACTATCCTTGCATTCCCGGGATGAATCCTATTTGGTCATGATGCATGATCTTTTTGATGAGTCTTTGGGTTCTGTTTGCTAGTATTTTGTTGAAGATCTTAGCATCTGTGTTTATCAAGGAGATTGGTCTGTAATTTTCCTTCTTTGTGTTGTCTCTTCCTGCTTTGGGTAAGCCATCTACAAAAATCCCACAGTGAGTATCATTCACAATGGGGAAAATTAAAAGCCTTCCCCTTAAGATCAGGAACATGACAAGGTTGCCCTCTCTCACCTCTTTTTATTCAATATAGTACTGGAAGTACTCGCCATAGCAATCAGAGAAGGAAAGGACATTAAGGGCATCCATATAGGCAAGGAAGAAATCAAGCTATCATTATTTGCAGATGACATGATATTATACTTAGAGAACCCTAAACTCTCAACTCAAAAACTCTTAGGAAACAACAGATATGTATAGTAGAATGGCAGGGTACAAAATCAATACCCAAAAGTCGGTGGCTTTCTTATATACAAATAACGAAAAGAGAAGAAAGGGATATTAAGAAATCGATTCCATTCACAATTGTGCCACAAAATCAAATACCTAGGAATCAGCTTTAACCAAGTGTGTAAAGGACCTATACAAAGAGAACTACAAGACACTGCTTCAAGAAATAAAAGAGTACATGAGAAAATGGAAACACATTCCCTGCTCATGGATGGGGAGAATTAACATTGTCAAGATGGTAATACTCCCTAGAGCTTTGTACAGATTCAGTGCAGTCCCTATAATATGACATTCTTTAAAGAAATTGACCAAACATTCCTGAAATTCGTATGGAATAATAAACCTCCACAGATAGCTAAAGCAATCCTTGGGAAAAAGAAGATGGGAGGCATCACCTTTCCCAACCTCAAACTGTACTACAAAGCAGTAGTAATTAAAGCAGCATATTATTGGAATAAAAACAGACCTGTGGACCTATGGAATAGAGTTGAGTATCCTGACACCCACCCTCAAAGACACAATCAGTTAATCTTTGATAAAGGTGCAAAGAGTCCAAACTGGAGTAAGGAAAGCCTCTTCAACAAGTGGTGCTGGGAAAACGGGACAGCTACATGTAAAAAACTGAATTTAGACCTGTGTTTAAAACCTTTCACAAAAATCAGATAAAAATGGATTAAAGATCTCAATATCAGACCTGAATCCATAAAGTATGTTGAAGAAAATATAGGAAAAACCCTCCACGACATTGAAGCTAAGGACATCTTCAAAGGTGAAACACCATTAACAAAGCAACTAAAAGAAAAGATAAACATATGGGACTACATGAAACTAAAGAGCTTCTGCACCTCGAAAGAAACAGTGATGAAGATAGAAAGACAGTCCACAGAATGGGAAAGAATATTCACCCAATACCCATCTGATAAGGGGTTAATATCCAGGATATATCAGGCATTGGTACAGCTATATAAGAAGAAAAACAGCCAACCCCAAAGGGAGAAGAGATGAACAGAAACTTTGACAAGGAAGAAATTTGAATGACCAAAAGGCATATGAAAAAATGCTCATCATCACTAATCATCAGAGAGATGCAAATCAAAACAACAATGAGATATCACCTCACACCACAGAGAATGGCCCATATTCAAAAGGGTAAAAGCAACAAGTGCTGGCATGGATGCGGGAAAAGGAGACTCTCATACATTGCTGGTGGGAATGTCGACTTGTACAACCTTTCTGGAAAACAATATGGACATTCCTCCAAAGACTAGAAATTGAGCTCCCTTTTGAGCCAGCCATACCACTCCTGGAATATACCTTGGGAAAGCCAAAAACACACAGCGGAAACACAATCCGCACTTTTATTTTCATAGCAGCACTATTCACAATAGCCAGAACCTGGAAACAACCAGTATGCCCAAGAACTGATGACTGTATAAAGAAACTGTGTTACATCTACACAATGGAATACTATGCAGCTGTTAGGAAAAATGAAGTTATGAAATTTGCCTATAAATGGATGGACATGGAAAGGATCATGTTAAGTGAAATTAGTCAGAAGGAAAGAGAGAGATATAGAATGACTGCATTTATTTGCATGACATAAATATATCAGGTGGTCTTACCAAAAGTGGAAATTGCCGGAAACGTGTGGGGGTCAGAGGTTAGGTAAGACAGAGAACGGAACATGTGTGAATGAATGTTGAAAGGGCTAATACCAACCTAGAACTGAGCATTAAATCCAGGCAAAAAAATGCACATGGTAGCTTCTAATTGTTTGTAGTGCATTCCACAATGTGTAAGAGAAGGAAAAGAGAGAGGGAGAGAGGAAAGAAATAAAGAACCTGCCATTTAGGCAGGCTATGGTGGGGGAGGGAATTGGGGACATTGGTGGTGGGAAATGGGCACTGCTGGAGGGTGGGGTACTGGAACACTATGTGACCGAAACCTCTAGACATGAACAACGTTGTAATTGTATATCTCACGGTGGTATAATAAAATGTTTAATAAAAATAATTAAACAGATAAAAATAAATGAAATAGTGTAACGCTAACTAAAATAATTTTGAATAAAGAAACTAATCAAACTGCATAAAATGATACACAAATTAAGTGAAATAAGATTTGGCCCCCTTTTAAAATAAATATACAGAGAAGTTAATGTTTAGTTACTCTTTGTGATGAAACAATATTATCAGCATTGATTCTTAAGTTTAATTTTAAGTAATATACTTCCATTTAAAAAGCTGGCATATTTAATTTTTTTTCCATTTCACCTAGTGACATTCTTAGACAATAATGGAAGTTAGGACTAGGTTCTTCCCAGGATCTTTCACATATATACACTATAACGATTATTCTCCCACATGGCAGAGCCTGGCAAGCTACCCATGTTGAATTTGATATGCCAAAACCCAGTAACAGTTATATAACTCATTCTCATGACCTGAAGGATTGGCTTGAGGCTCTCCGTCTTCCTAGAGCAAGCAGATGCCCTTGGGGTATACTAGCATGTGACAAGACATATGGAGATGTTCCTGATGCCTGCTCTAGCAAATCGATGAACAACGGGAAGACAAGTGATATAAGTGATACCTAGTGAAAAATGTACTAACAGGATAAAAGATTGAAATGATCAAAAGTGAGAACATTACTCAGGGATAAAACTTTTTTTTGTATTACATACTTCAATGAAATGAATTCCACACTGTCCAATGCTAGTCTTCTAAAACAGTAACATTAAGCTGAAATGTATCATATTTATTATCCTTTCATTATTAATGACTTAAATATTATAAGAAGTATCTGGTGAACATTTCTGTAAATGATTCTGACTCAGCAGCCTGTGGTCATATCGGTGAGCAAATATAAGTAGGCTTTTTTGTTTCGTTATAGGATTAATGGGACTTATAATTACATAGTATTTTATTTTTTTTATATTCCTCGTTATATGTTGCTCTGAGATAACTTTGTATTCAAACATAATACATTTTAAGAAATGGGAAAAATCACTGACTATGATCTTGTAGAAGCTGTGATCTTCTTTATAGAACTCCTCCAGTTCCATGTAGAATTTCTCAATTTCTTCTTCCTTGTAAGTGGATGTTTGTGCATAGACAACGAAGATAGAATTTGCTGGCAGTGGGCCACATCTCTTCAAGTGTAATCGTCTTATCTGGTTTGTTAGGCACTCAAATGAATCAATATTCATGGTCATGTTTGTGTTGACAAGGACACCGACATTACTGATGCCTCTTTCCTTGCATCTTCTGAGGAACGGTTCTTCTCCAGTATCAAAAACGGCATGATGTGATTGACTCCTCCTCATCTCAGTCAGACCAATGATGTCGTACTTGATCTTTTGAGCTTGCACCATCAGGTCCTCAATATATGCTTCCGATGCCAGTGTGTGTGCATTGAAAGTACAGACAGTCATTTTAGTCCTTCTTCGTTTTGGCAGCCTAATTTGGCTCTGAAATTTTATCAGGCACTCCTTGTACGTCCTTCTTAGTGCTGCCGTATTAAGGGCTCTTTCAGGACTGGGAAAACAAACATTGTTATTACTGGTTTTGGCATATCGAATATGCATCAGACAGCTTGCAAGGCTCTGTTGTGCAGGTGGTATACTCTCAGTAGCTTGCCATGCTCTCTGAGAGGGGTGGGTAAAATTTCATGGTAATTTGGAGATAAATCTTGTGGCTGCATAGCAGCCGCGCACAACGGGAAGATCTGGTATCTGCTCTGCCTGGTGTATCTGCATCTGTGGCTGGTATCTGCTCTGCCTGGTGTATCTGCGTCTGTGGCTGGTATCTGCTCTGCCTGATGTATCTGCGTCTGTGGTTCAAGTATTCCTGGGCTTGAAATACTCTCCCTCTGAAGGGTGGGTCTCTGAAGGGTGGGTCTCTGTAGGCTGGGTCTCTGACAAGCCGGGCTGGAGATTGGCTTAACATATTGATATTGGCCTATGAAACATGTGTTAATAGTTACGATACTCAGCAAGGCTTCCCATCAGGAACAGGTCCCTCCTCAGTCGTCCAGCCTCTCCTCCCCTGAGCAGCTTCCTTGTTCTGTCCTATGCTGTCTGCTCCCTCCTGTGAACGATGGCCACGGCCTGTCCCTGCACTGCTCTATCCCGTGTACGCTCCCCAGTCTCCCACCACATGTGCTGGTGAGATCCCTGTGCTCTTATATGTCGCCGCCTCCCGGCTGTATGCCAGCAGTTCCAGTCCTCCTGTCCACCTTTCCTAGTCTCCAGCCATGACCTCATGCATGTGGGTGTGAATCCTGTGCTCAGTACTTTGTCACTACCTGGGTGTCCAAGCCCTGACTGTACCTGAGCTTGTCTGGGCATTTGAGCCCTGCCTGTTCCTGCCCCTGTCTGGCCTTGAGGGGCCCACCAGTACTGGGGCCCTGTCTGAGCGCACCTGATTGCCCTACCTGATCCTGGAGGGGAGTGAGGGAGGGAGGGAAGGAGGGAAAAAAGGAGGAAGGGAGGGAGAGAGGGAGAAAGAAGGGAGGGGGACGGTTAGAGTGACAGAGACAGAGACAGAGAGGAGAGGAGAGAAGAGAGAGGAGAGAGATAGATAGATAGACAGACAGACAGACAGAGACAGAGACAGAAAGAGAAACTTCCTTTTATCAGCTGTACTGCTAAATCCCACCCCTAACTGTCCCATTCTATGTTCTGATTGGCTGCCTGTTTCTTGGGTGGAGATTTAAAGTGACCTGGCCTGCTCCTGCTGTTTCAGTGTCAAAAATTGGCTCATTGTTCTTCAGATGAAACTCACATAGTCCGGGCATTGTTTTGGGGGGGGCTTTTATTCCCCCCACCCTTTCTTTCTCTCTTCTCCATTGCCTCTTCTCCTTTCCCCTAATCACACCATAACTGTCCATAGCCCTGACGTGAAATTGTTGGGACAGATGCTAGGGAGCTGAGCTTTCAGATGCTAGGCTGACGCATATTCTGAACATCACCCAACACTCGTTGTCTGGGGCCAGTACCCTCCACATTCAGACCAGATTTGATTCTTTTTGTTTGTGTTTGGGCCACACCCAACAATGCTCAGGGGCTAGCTTGGCTCTGCACTCAGGGAATCACTCACGGAGCTGCTTGGGGGACCAGATGGGGTGCCAGGATTTGGATCAGGGTTGTAGCACCCACAGTCACACTAATCAAGCTCTTTAACCTTGTGCTATCTCTCTGGCCTCTAAAATTTTTTATTTAAAAAGATATTTTGCATATCTAGATGTTCAGATGATAAATTTATATAGATAGTGAACTTATGCAGGAAGTAAGGAGCAAAGAAAGGCTTATATCATTGGGTACAAGTTGAAGATTACAGAAAGCACCCAAGAGTTACAACCCAAGCATTCAGCATCATTAACATTTGGGCATATAATGTGTAAACACAGCAATAATAAAGTGTACCGCAATTGGTTAAATACAGAGGGTAGGGGTTTGCATGTGTAGTGTGGTTTGAGTTGTGTGTTGTGTAATGTGGTGTGTTGGGGGATGCGTGAGCACACAACTGTACCTTCTTTCCACTGAGTAGTGCCAAGAATCCATCTCTCCATCAGAGAGCAGTTCTTGTGCTTAGATCTGAGTTTCTAAAATGACTTTCTAGCTCCTTGAATTTATTCCATGGAGTTGGCAGGGAGAGAATTTAATGCTCCTTTGTCATATGTACAGTGAGCAAAGAGCTAAAAGAATTGGCTCATTCTAAGACACAGGCCAGTCCAAGGGGCTCCTTATAACCAGGTCCAGCAACATGAACAGGAAAATAAGTCATGTCAGTAACCAGTTACTTTACTCTTGGTAGAACACATGTCACATGGTTTTTGACTTGCTACTGACATAAACTATAGGTGGATAAACAAAGGTAGGAGAGAAAACTTTTCCATACAGTTGGATGCCAATTCTTGTCCAGGAATGATGAAATAAAATCACCATTTGGCAACCCCCAGAGTGGCACATTCAGCCAAGCAACAGCACTGTGTGCTAGTGGGTGTAAGTTGGATGAGGCTTGGTGCATTTTCCTAGCCTCCCATAGTCTTCCTACAAAGAGCAAAGGAGTAATGAATGTAGCCGATGTCACCTCAATGTCAGGACAAAGCCCCACCAACTATCTTGAGGCCTGGAAGGTCACATCACTTTCGTGGCATTCCTGCAAAAAGACGCTTCTTAGTCCCATCAGGAGGAGAAATAAGACAAGCTCACAGGGGCAGGTGTACCTGGGGCTTTGTCTCTCTATGACATCACCAACCCGTCATCTTTAAGGGCGTCCTGGCTGTGAAAGCCAAGGACAGACAGAACATGTTCCTGAGGAAGGAAGTAAAGTAGCTCTGTCAACTCCAGCCCCCATGGTCCGGACGCTACTGTGATAGGAGGCAGAGCCTGCAGGGGGTGAGGGCACCGAGGCTCTCTAGGTGGGTGGCTTTGCTTCCTGGTTCTGATTGAGGATTGTGCTGTTGTGTAGTAAATGCCTTTGTGTGTAGAAAATCTGCACCCAGATGGTTGTGTTATTCCTGGAACGGAACTGACCATTGTTCCTCTCACACGCCTCCTGGTTCTATACTTGAAGGCTCTCCAGCTCCCCATGTCCCCAATCCTTCCCTCTGCAGGGTCCTCTTCACTTCTTTGGGTGTTGCTCAAACCTGGGCTCTCCAGGTGCAGATTCAAGAACTATCCAAAGAAGGGGAGAGGAAGAAAGGCGACCACACTTCTTTCTATGCTTGGAACTTCCTGCCTCCTGCTGGAGTGTTGAAACCAGGAAACTTATTAGCAATATCTATCATGGCACAGAGTGTTAGCATCTTGTGTAGAGGCTGACTCTCATGAACCTTGGGATTTTCCCACCGCCTTGACACCATCAACAGGAGGACGTGGCTCTGGGTTGAGGTGATTATAGCTACCATCTGCATTTCAGTCTTCAAAAAACTAATGTCCTAAATGCACTTGTGATATTTCCCCCTAAGACCCTGAGATCCATCGACAGACTGCGACTGGCTGACGCTGGTCACCTCTGTGGAAAGATGCGGTAACAGGTGCGGTGCTTCTGGGCTGAGGTTAGCTTTGGCGCTCACAGACCTCCCAGAACTAGAGGGGCTCAGGAGGCCCCTGCTACAGGGGCGGCGTCGGCCCCCTCCAGAGATGCCAGTCCTGCCCTGGCTCTTCTTAGGGAACTCCAGGACATCTGAAAGGGGTATGTGGTCCTGAACTGGTTCTCCCCCGAGTTGCCTGCAGAGAATGACTCCCCCTTGGCTCTGGCATGCCTACTGCCACATTCGGCCCCTCTGCAGACCCTGTCAGTTGGCTCCACCCATCAAGCTGGCAGTGGCAAGAGCCACTTCAGGGACCTCCAGGATGTGTGGTGTGCGCATGTGTGCATTTGTGTATGTAAAACCTCATCCATGTGACATGTGTTCTACTAAAACACTTTGTGTGTGTGTTTTGCGTGTGTGTGTGTTTTGGGCCATACCTGGTGGTAGTTAGGGCTTATTCCTGGCTCTGTAGTCAAGAATCAGTCCTGGTGGGCTCAGGGGACCTTTTGGGGTACTGTGGATTGAACTAAGGTCAGCGGCAAGACAAGTGCCCTCCCTGCTGTGCTATCATTCCAGCCCCTGAACAATTTTTTAAAATTTATTTTTGACAATTACAAAAATGTTCATGTTTGGGTTTAAAGCCATACAGTGTTCCAGCACCCATCCCTCCACCAGTGCCCACCTCCCACCACCAATGTCCCCGATTCCCTCCCCTCCCCTAGCCTGCCTCCATGGCAGGTTCTCCATCTCTTCTCTCTCTCTGTCTCTTTCTCTCTCTTCCCTCTCTTACATGTTGTGCATTGTAATAGACTTTCGACAATCATTGGCCCACTGTTCCTTTCTCTGTCTTACCTAATCTCTGCTCCCACACATTTGTGGCAGCCCTGAACAATTTTTAAGAAGAGGGAGATCTCTGGACTCCCTCCACTCTGGGTCAGCTCTGATTGCATAACAGAGTCATGACAACGCCACCCCCCCCCAAGCCCTCCACTAGGCTATTCTCCCCAGATGAATGACACCATCCCTCGGTCCCCACCTGCTTCTTATCCTGTCCCAGTGTTCTCCCCCAACCTTCAAGGCTTCTATCTATCCTGAGCTTTGTGACACAGGACCCAAGAGAATGTCACATCTACTCAAGAGAAGAGGGACGATGGGGAGGGGATGGTCGGGAGGGAGGGCGCCATGGATAGGAGTGAGCTTTTTATTAAGAGGAGAGGCTCCCCAGCTTGGAGTCCTTGAGTGGGGTTGCAGGCCGGCAGCCCATCTTGTTCCTGTACATGTGGTCTGGGAGAAGTGCAGAGACCCAGTGGAGTGAGGGGAGTGCAGGGGGAAACTCATGACGTAATGATGCTGGCCGCAGTCCTGCAAGCCAGGTGCCCTGTGGCTGGTTTTTCCATTAAGGTGTTTTGCAATCAGTCATCTCCCTTGAGAGAGAGAGAGAGAGAGAGAGAGAGAGAGAGAGAGAGAGAGAGAAAGACTTGGTGGTGGGTGGGTGGGTGGGGTGGCAGCCTGGGAGGGGCACAGAAAGAGGATGCACCTTGCTCTCTGGGTACCTGGGCAGATTCAGTCTCTGTACCTCAGGTCATGGGGAGACCTGGTTCAAATACGTGGAGAAATTTAGGAATAGCAGAACCCTCTAGGCTGAATGAGAAAGATTGCTCACGGGGACCAGCACTCACCACAACGGCCACACTCAGATGCCTGGGAATTTATTCTGGCTACCGGCAGCTGCCTGAGTGCTTTGTGAAACAAGACGACACCAGGTTGGCTCTGAGTTGGGTGCTTCTCCTGCTGAGTGGGGGCTCCTGGGGTGTAGGCTGGGGCCCGGGTAGTCTTTGAGGTCTCAGACAAATGAAGCAGTGAGTGGACTCTGTGGAGGTGGAGGTCAGCTCACGCAGAGCAGGAGGTGGGATGGGGGAGGGTCTTGCCCCGAGAAATCCTCACGACGTCCCGTGTTTCCCTGACTCTTTGGGATTGACAAGGTGTCACAAATACCTGGCTCCATTCACATCCAGCCTGGAAGGTGAAAGGGGCAAAACTTGATCTCCTAGGGTAACCGTCCATAGCTACCTCCTCCACCTTCCCATGCACGAGGACAGAGCTGGACTGGATAGCCCATGGCTGCTGAGTATTCTTCTGGGACTGGCTAGTGCTGAGGGCAACAGCTCCTGAGGACTTTCCACTGCTCACCACAGACTCATCCTCAAGCTACCAGGTGAGTTCTGGTGAGTCCCAGGGGTGGGGAACATACAGCCTCGAGAGTCTGGGGGGCATCCCAAGTCTTGGGGCCACAGCAGTTACTTCTGAGAGCCTGCATCTATGCTCGCTGTGCCCTGGTGGGATGGAAGCCCCTCCCAGGACAGACCCATCTCCTGTCCCCTGCCCTCACCTTCACGTCTGCATGATCCCCCGTCTCCAAGTAGCTGAGTGACAGACCCATGGATTGGGGTGGTGCACCCTGAGATCAGTCGACACTGCCAACAGCTTGGCACTGATAGAGGAGACAAGGGCAAACTATCCCAAAGGAGGCTGCTGGACCCAATGGTGTGGGGCAACGCCCCGTGCTCAAGAACAAAATGAGATCACACGTGACCATGTCCAGCCAATTACTCCACACACAGTAATGACCTGGATAAAGAACTTGAACCAGAAAGAATACAGCCCAGGATCTCAGCATCAGAGATGTTCTTGGCCAGGGGAACAAAGAATGCTAACAAACGAAAATGCTTTTGCATGGTCCAAGAAATGACCATGAAAAACCAGAGACAAGTGGGCAACCTGGAAAGTTCTTTGCACAGCACCTCTTCCACAGGGGATGCTGGGGGCTCCCCAAATATGAACTCGCAAGTTCAGAAACAGAAAAAACTAGTGACTCAATCCAATAATGGACAAATGTTGGTAGATGGATCCGTGGGCTTTGCATGTGGGAGCCCCAGATTCAATCCCCAGCGCTTCTTGTAGTTCTCCAAGCACAGACCAAATACCTCCCCACTACTTCCCCATAAATGGGCAACAGATGGAATGGGCAATTGACATGTCTCTAAAGAAAACATACACATACAATGTGACTTTGGTCACACAGAGCTCCTCACGTGGGTGAGGACGACTTACGCCAAAGAGATGAGCACCTTGTCCCTGAGAGAAAGCAAGCATAAAGGGGGCTGTGGGTGGGAGGTGAGTTGTGTTGTCATGGCCATAGGAGAAGGTATGGAGGTCCCTAAAAATTTAACGATGGGGATCATCTAAGGGAGATGGTGTCCCTCAACTGCTCGGTGAGCGGGATGGACAGGCCAGGTCCACTATTCCAGCATTCTAGGAGGTGATGACATTCCTTGTTCTGAGACTTCTGCACTGGCTGAAACTAACAGGACACCTTGGGCATAGGCGCCAGTGCTGGAAATACCTGGGGCTTCCTGGGGACCCCTCCACCCACACACCACAAACCCCTCTCTGAGCTCACTGCCTTGCCTGAGAGACACCCAGGGTCTGATCTCAGAGCTTCAGTGTTCTTGCCCAGGCAGGAAAAGATGCAGAGTGGAGGGACAGCACTGTTCAGGCAGGGGTGTCGTCACCCTGGTGAGGGACAGGTGGAGGCTAGTATTGGAGGTTAGTGCTTAGGAGCAGGATTAAGGAAGGGTCAAGAGCTAGAACACAGGCTCTGGATGGGTGAGGCCCTGAGTTCAACCCTGAGCACCCTGGGGACTGAGCAGCGAACCTTTCAGCCTACACTCCCCGAGGTCATGCATGGGAAGAGCATCCCTGACGAGAGGGCACTCCCTCCCAGTGTTCTGTAAGATGCTCACTCTCTGCCCAGTGCTCTGTAGGACACTCACTCCCCACCTAATGCTCTGGATGATGCACTCCCCACCCAGTGCTCTGTAAGAAGCTCTGAGTAACAAGGCAGGGAAGCCAGGCCCAGCAGTTAGAGCCAGGGACTACATGAGTCCTGCAGCCCTCAGTTTCCTGCCTGTGATCAGAGACAGGGCCGCCCTTGGGAATACTTCCTGCTGTCATGACAGTCTACTGCCAGGCCCTTAAGGGTCTAGACAGTCAGTCCAGCGCAGGGGTCAAGGTCTTGGACACAGCTGACCTAGTCCTGAGCACTGCATTGCCAAGTGTAGGAGCCTAATGCAGAACTGGGAGTGATCCCTGACCACAGAACCTGGAGTGATTCCTGAGAACAGCCAGATGTAATCTCCAAGCAAAGCATTGGGAATGATTCCTGAACACACAGAACCATAAGTGATCCCTGAGTGCAGTGTCAGGAGTGAGCCCTGAGCACTGCTGTGTATGGCCCCAACTCCCTCATAAAAGAAACCAGAGGCATGGCTGGGAGGATAGCTCAGCATGCGGATAGCCTGGAGTTGGATCCTGGGCACTGCCTATCCCTCTCCCCATCCCAAGGATGTTTACTGCAGCTTGGAGGCCCAGCACTCACTGCTGATCCGAGCACCGAGTCATCATTCCGCACTGCTGGCTGACTGTGGGAACAGCCCTAGGATTGCTCATCACAGCTGGGGGTTGTCCTTGTTTTGCATACTGGGGGTGTGGAGAAAGGGGGGGAGAAAGGGAGGAGGGAGAGAGAGGCAGAGAGAGAGAGAGAGAGAGGGAAGAGGGAGAGAAAGAGAGATGAGGAAGAGAGGGAGACACGAGAGAGAGGAATTGAGGGAGAGAGAGGAACAGAAGGACAGGAGAGAGAGACAGAGGGACAGAGGGAAAGAGGGGACAGAGGGAGAGAGGGACAGAAGGAGAGAGAGGGGGATTGAGGGAGGGAGAGCAGGACAGGAGAGAAGAGAGACAGAGGGACAGAGGTAGAGAGGGACAGAAGAGTGGGAGAGAGGGACAGAGCACTCGCAGAGGGCCGGGAGGGTGCTGGTGACTCAGCTGCGGGGCAGAACGTAGGCCTCTGAGGGGCTCTTGGCACAGACCAGAGTTACCAAGCAGCCTCCAGGTTCTGCTGCAGGTCTCCCCTGTGGCTTGTTGCAGTCCCGGGCACTACCTGAAGAGGGCGCAGTGTCCACAGCACCAGTGCAGGAGAGGAAGTGACTCAGGAGGAGCAGGAACAGCGGGCAGGGACTCACCCCCTGAGCTCAGAGTGGCCAGCCCAGCTTTCCCAAGAGGGACAACAGCCAGTGCTGAGTCAGGGTCAGCATGTGTGGACGTCTTGGGGGCTCTGATACCCCTTTTCTCCCCCAGGACTCTTGGGACCACACAAGTTTCATGTATTTGTGAAGTAGGTAGCAATCACCCTGCCCTGCCAGGGCTTCCATCTGATAGGAGCCAAGAAAGGAGACAAGCTAGTTACCCAGAGAATGCTGTCATTAGGATAACTGGCAAAAGGCACCATGGGGAATGGGCGAGTCAGGCATGGAGGTGCTGGAGGGGGTGCCATCAGGTTGTGTTACTCTAGGAGGACTTCCTGGAGGAGGTATCGTGATTGGTTAATAATTTAAAGAAGGAGACACATAGTAGTTGAGTAGAACCAGGTCATCCTCTAGGGAGCTTTGTCCCCCAGACAAGTCAACAGTCCCATTCAGGTGAACTGAGGCACAGCTCAGAGGCAAAAGACAGAGTGACCTCAGGCCCGGAGACCTGAGGTATGGCTTCTCCACTCCCATCTTGCTCAACCTCTTTTGCAAAACGAGAGTCAGCAACAAAGGGAGGAGTTGTGGTCTCGGGAAGGAGGCGGCTGTGACTGTGTGAGGTGCTTGATGCTCTCATTCAGGAGTGGAACCCGGGGCTGGGCATGTCCCCGTGTCACAGCGGGAGAAGCGTGTCCCAGCAGGTGGCAGCTGGCGGGCAAATACCCGCGGGTTCTACTGCAATAGACGATGGAAGACCAATTAATTTTTTACAACGGGAGGAATAGCCAGAAGATTAACAAGCATTAATTACTTATTGAACTGCTGCCTCTGCACAAACCCGGGTGTGCTGCCCTGCGTGGGGAGGCGAGATCTGCTCCATCAGCTCAGCTCTCCACTTTGGCTGCCTTTGTGTGGGCCTCGGAGCAGCACCAGGCTAGGGTTGAGATCACTGAGGACACTCAGAGCAGCTTCTGATGCCTCACTCAGGGATGTTCAAACACTGGTTAGAAAAGAGGGATTTTCTAGTTTTCTCTATTTCCATCTTTCTGGCTTGTGTGCAGAAAAAGCTAGGTCATGAACAAGACCTCCATCCCAGGTTCACAGTTTTACTCTCAAAAAGAGACAAGTTGAGACAACCAGCTCTTCATGGGCTAGCTGGGGAAGTCAGTAAACACAGGCTCAGAGCAGGACCAAGGAAGACTGGGGTGTGCTTTCTGAGCAGGGACAAAACTATTAAAGATCTTTCGAGGATAACTTGGATTCACCCATCCGTCCATGCATCCATCTATCCATCCATTCATCCTCACCCATCATTCACCCATTAACCACCTCCAAATCATCCAAACAATACCAAGCATTTGTCAACCATCCATCCTCCATCCGTCCATCATCCATCCATCATCCATCCACCCATCCACCCATCCACCCATCCATCCATCCATCCACCCATCCATCCATCCATCCATCCATCCATCCATCCATCCATCCATCCATCCATCCATCCATCCACCCATCCACCCATCCACCCATCCATCCCATCCACATCCATCCATCCATCCATCCACATCCATCCGATCCGTCCGTCTGTCCATCCATCCATCCATCCATCCATCCATCCATCCACCCACCCACCCACCCACCACCCACCCACCCATCCATCCATCCATCCATCCATCCATCCATCCACCCACCCACCCACCCACCCACCCATCCATCCATCCATCCATCCATCCATCCATCCATCCATCCATCCATCCATCCATCCATCCATCCATCCACCCACCCATCCATCCACCCCACCCACTCCACCCACCCACCCACCATCCACACATCAATCCATCCACTTTCATTTACCCATTCAACTGTATTTTGACTTTGTGCTCTTTACAACACTGTTACCAATAAAAGCCCATAATCCACATGAGGTGGTCTGAAATCACTCTTTAAAATATTTTTAGATTAATTTTTATTGATGTCCTGCTGTTTTATAACACTAAAACTACCCAGAGTGGACAGTTGTTCCTCTCTGTGGGAAAGTCCCTCTGTCCAGGGACCTGCTGAGCTCTCTGGAGTCTGATGTGTGTGTGTGTGTGTGTGTGTGTGTGTGTGTGTGTGTGTCCTTGGGCCACGAATCAGTGAGAGCACTTGGGAGAGCCTGTGCAGGAAGAAGGGCAGTGCTCAGCCCTGCAGTCCTTGGCCCCATTCTGTTCTGCCTCAGCCGTTCAGTGTCTGGTCCCCTGCCCATCCCCAAGCAGACCTGCGACCCCTGCCACTGCTCCTGGCTGTCACTGTTCTAGGGCAGGGCAGCAGTCTCCCTACAATGCCTGCTTCTGAAACTTTCCCTGTTCGGCCCCTCCGTACAGTCAGAGATCACTGTGGGAAGAGTCTGAGCTTAGACTGCTCACCAGTCCTGCCCTCCCGTTGCTCTCTGAGCCCACAGGAACGTCAGTCCTCTCCACCCTCTCTCTCAGCTCCTGCTGTGTGCTCCCTTTTGCTCTTCTCCATGTGGAAGAACCTCCTCCCTGACTTCCCTGCCCCAAATTCCTACTTCTCTCACAGCAGCTCCTTGGTCACAAACTCCAGGAAGCCCTCCCTGACCACTGAGGCTGAGACCTGGCTATTTGATCACAGGCTCCAGCCAAATTGCATCCTCACGCGTATTTGAGGACACTGTTATGATAACCTTCTCCCCAGCCTGACTTCTTGCGGGGAGTGGAGGGTGATGCCGGGAAATCAAACTCAAGGCCTTGTGCATGCAACTCAAGAGCTAATCCTGGCCTCCAGGCTGACTCTGGACACTGCAGTATGCTAGAACATCGCTGGGACTCCAGTCTCACGGAGGGGGCCATCTGAACCCAGCCCTGACACCGCTCCCCAGGCTTTGTGGGCTGGAGAGGGAGAAGGGAGTGGGGCTGTTCAGCTGCCGGCATCATGGGGCTACTTGCTCATGGGGTGAAGGGGCCAGACACTTTGCCCTTTCAGGAGTGACAGGGGACTGCTCTGCTCTGCCATGGCCCGATGTGTCTGGGACAGCCGAGGCTTCAGGCAATGGGCACCGCCAGAGCTGAGGATCGAGTCCCAGGAACACTCAGCATGGGATAGCAAACCCCGGGCTCTGGTAGCTTCTAACTGGGGGGGTGTCCCCAGGGCCCATCCAGAGCGGGCACCTCAGCTGGTGACCTCAGCGTCCTGGTGTCCCTGAGACCAGGGCTGCAGACCTTGGGGGGGACTACAAAACCCAGTCTGCAGGGACCCCTCTGGCCAGGGGGACCCAAGTGGGCCCAGCCCAGCAGCCCCAGGGACCCTGGCTAAGGGTGAGTAAAGGCCACTTTCGGGCCAGAGAGAGGAGAGGGAGGAAGACGCTTGCTTGGTATGCAGCTGATCCTGGTTTGGTTCCTGGAATCAGATATGGTCCCTGGGGAGCGGGGAGATGACTCCAGGTTCAGAGAGTATCTTTCCCACGCACAGGTTCCTGAGTTCCATCCCTGACACTGCTTAGCAAATCTCCTCGGCCAGCACCATGGGGGTGTGGCTCTGGTGAACCCCAGAACCTCAGGAGCTGAGCATGGGAGTGGCCCCAGGGTCCCATGATCACTGCCAGAGAGGGATTTTGTTTATAGTGCAGAAAACAGATGTGATACAAAATCTCTCTCTCTCTCTCTCTCTCTCTCTCTCTCTCTCTCTCTCAACCATTTTAATGTTAAGTTAAATTTGTTCACATTCACTACTCTCCTGTCTTGACTCCTGATCAAAACCAGAAGAAACCAGGGCCCAGGAGGTGGTGAACCCCCTCCCACAGCCACCTACTACCTAGAATCTCCTCCTGGCTCTAACATTCCCAGGCCACATTTTCCCAGAACTGGCCTCGCACACACCTCTCCACCTGTGCCTGGCTTCCTTTTCACAGCATGACGATGTCGTTCACGGGTTACCAAGTTTCAGCACGTATTGGACCTTCATTCCTTTTTATGGCTGAGTAATATTCTATTGGGCTCATATACCGCCTTTGGTTTATCGTTCATCAGTTGATGCATATTTGAATGGTTTCCACCTTCCAGCTATTGTGAATAATACTACTCTAAGCACTGACATCCAATGTATAAATACTCTGGCATTTAAGTCCCTTTTTTCAATTTCTTAAAAATGATTTGTTTTGGGGGAGTGGAATTGGCAGGTAATGTGGTAATTCCCTGTTTTACCTTTTGGAGAAAAGCCAATTCTTTAAAAAACAACAGTGATTGCATCATTAAACATTCTCACCACCAGTGCACAAGGGTTCTGTTGTCTCCACCTTCCTGACAAACCTTTCTTTTTTTCCATTAAAAAGTGTCTGATCATCCTAGTAAATCCAAGTGTGAGATTTTGGTTGTGTCCTAATGACTAACGTTAGGCAATGTCTTTCCATGTCCTCATCAGCCGACCTTCGGAGAAATGCCTATTCAAGTCATTTTTACTACTTATGCATTTACTTCTCACTTTATGGGCCTCCCAAGAAGTGGTCACATAGTGTAGGCCCCTCCCTGTGATGTCTGGGCCAGATGCTTCAAGGTAGTCTGGGGGCCCACCAGGACTACCTCCAGAGGTGTTGGGAAGGGTTCGCACACATGAAACACATGCTCCAGCCCTTTGAGCTACCTTCATGGTCCCTAAACATTCATTTCCATTTTGATTTATGGTCTGACATATGGCCCATTCTGTAGACTGCTCCAGGAACACTGAGGAAACACGAGAGTCTGCTAGCTGAGTGCCCAGTATTGCACAGATGATGTGAGCACGACTGAGCCCTATGATTGCTTCCAGCCCTATTGTTGGTTATGGGAGAATCTGACCAAATTCTGTTCTTGAGAGATATTGCCAAAACTATAACAACAAATTCAGGGGATTTAAAATAAATACCTCCTGACAATATTTTGACCAAGATGGATCCCACCAGTAGATCATGTGCACTCATTTTCCTCATCTTCTCTCTAACATAAAACATTAGTATTTTGATCTTTGAAAATATTTTTTTTTTAATTTTTTATTTTTACAATTACAAAGATATACAATTAAAAAGTTCATATTTGGGTTTTGGTCATACAGTGTTCCAGCACCCATCCCGCCACCGGTGCCCATCTCCCACCACCAACGTCCCCGGTTCCCTCCCCCTCCCCCAGCCCTCCTCCATGGCAGGTTCTTTATTTCTTTCCGTTTCTCTCTCTTCTTTTCCTTCCCCTCCAGACTATGGATTACAGAACATACATTAAAGGGTTGTCATGTGTATCTTTTTGCCTCTATTTAATGCTCAGTTCTAGGTTGGCATTAGTACCCTCGACAATTGTTAGCACACTGTTCCATTTTCTGTCTTACCTAGCCTCTGACTCCCACACGTTTGTGATAATTTCCACCTTTGACAAGACCTCCTGATATATGTTTCACTTGACCTTGGATATTGGTATCTTAATATGTACATATATATTTATGTTATGCAGATAAATGCAGTCATTCTGTGTCTGTCTCTCTCCTTCTGGCTAATTTCGCTCAACATAATCTTCTCCATGTCCATCCATTTATAGGCAAATTTTATAACTTCATTTTTCCTAACAGCTGCATAGTATTCCATTGTGTAGATGTACCAAAGCTTCTTTATCCAGTCATCGATTTTCGGGCACTCTGGTTGCTTCCAGATTCTGGCTATTGTGAATAATGCTGCTATGAACATAAAAGTAGGGATGGTGTTTCCGCTGCGTATTTTTGGTTTCCCAGAGTAGATTCCCAGGAGTGGTATGGCTGGGTCAAATGGGAGTTCAATTTCTAGTCTTTGGAGGAATGTCCATATTGTTTTCCAGAAAGGCTGTACCAGCCGGCATTCCCACCAACAATGGATGAGTGTCCCCTTTTCCCCACATCCACGCCAGCACTTGTTGTTCTTGCTCTTTTGAATATGTGCCAGTCTCTGTGGTGTAAAGTGGTATCTCATTGTTGTTTTGATTTGCATCTCTCTGATGATTAGTGATGATGAGCATTTTTTTCATATGTTTTTTTGCCATTCGAATTTCTTCCTTGCTGAAGTTTCTGTTCATTTCTTCTCCCCATTTTTTGATGGGGTTGTTTGTTTTCTTCTTGTAAAGTTCTACCAGTGCCTGATATATCCTGGATATTAACCCCTTATCAGATGGGTATTGGGTGAATATTCTTTCCCATTCTGTGGACTGCTTTTGTATCTTAGTCACTGTTTCTTTTGAGGTGCAGAAGCTTTTTAGTCTCATGTAGTCCCATATGTTTATCTTTTCTTCTAGTTGCTTTGTTAGTGATGTTTCACCTTTGAAGATGCCTTTAGCTTCAATGTCGTGGAGGGGTTTTCCTATATTTTCTTCAATGTACTTTATGGATTCAAGTCTGATATTCAGATCTCTAATCCATTTTGATCTGATTTTTGTGCATGGTGTTAGACACAGGTCCAAATTCATTTTTTTACATGTCGCTGCCCAGTTTTCCCAACACCACTTGTTGAAGAGGCTTTCCTTACTCCATTTTAGACTCATTTCACCTTTATCAAAGATTAAATGATCATGTGTTTGAGGTTGGGTGTCAGGATACTCAATTCTATTCCATAGGTCCACAGGTCTGTTTTTATTCCAATACCATGCTGTTTTAATTACTACTGCCTTGTAGTACAGTTTGAAGTTGGGAAAGGTGATGCCTCCCATCTTCTTTTTCCCGAGGATTGCTTTAGCTATCCTTGGGGGGTTTATTGTTCCATACAAATTTCAGGAGTATTTGGTCAATTTCTTTGAAGAATGTCATGGGTATCCTTATAGGGACTGCATTGAATCTGTACAGAGCTCTAGGGAGTATTACCATTTTGACAATGTTGATTCTCCCCATCCATGAGCAGGGAATATGTTTCCATTTCCTTGTGTCCTCTTTTATCTCTTGGAGCAGTGTCTTGTAGTTTTCTTTGTACAGGTCCTTTACACACTTGGGTAGGTTGATTCCTAGGTATTTGATTTTCTGTGGCACAATTGTGAATGGAATTGTTTCCTTAATATCCCTTTCTTCTCTTTCGTTATTTGTATATAGGAAAGCCACCAACTTTTGGGTGTTGATTTTGTATCCTGCCACTCTACTATATGCATCTATTGTTTCTAGGAGTTTTTTGGGTAGAGAGTTTAGGGTTCTCTAGGTATAATATCATGTCATCTGCAAATAATGATAGCTTGACTTCTTCCTTGCCTATCTGGATGCCCTTGATGTCCTTTTCTTCTCTGATTGCTATGGCAAGTACTTCCAGTACTATATTGAATAAAAGGGGAGAGAGTGGGCAACCTTGTCTTGTCCCTGATCTCAGGGGAAGGCTTTCAACTTTTCCCCATTGAGAATGATGCTCGCTGTGGGCTTTTGGTAGATGGCTGTAACTATCTTGAGGAAAGTCCCTTCAATTCCCATATTCTGGAGGGTTTTTTTTATCATGAACGGGTGCTGGATCTTATCAAATGCCTTCTCTGTGTCTATTGATAGGATCATATGGTTTTTATTTTTTTCTTTTATTGATATGATGTATTATGTTGATTGACTTGTGAATGTTGAACCATCCCTGCATTCCTGGGATGAATCCTACTTGGTCATGATGTATAATCTTCTTGATGAGTCTTTGGATTCTGTTTGCTAGTATTTTGTTGAAGATCTTAGCATCCGTGTTCATCAGGGATATTGGTCTGTAGTTTTCTTTCTTTGTGTTGTCTCTCCCTGCTTTGGGTATCAGGGTGATATGTGCCTCGTAGAAGCTGTTTGGGAGTGTTTCTGTTTCTTCTATTTCCTGGAAGAGCTTGAAAAGGACTGGCAGTAGGTCCTCCTTAAAGGTTTGGTAGAGTTCACTAGTGAATCCGTCTGGACCTGGGCTTTTGTGTTTGGGAAGACTTTTAATTACTGTTTCTATTTCCTCAATGGTGATAGGCTTATTCAGGTATTGGAGGTCTTCTTGTTTCAGCCGTGGGAGGTTATAGGACTTCAGGAATTTATCCATTTCTTCTAGATTCTCATGTTTCACGGCATACAGGCTCTCAAAGTAATCTCTGATGATTTTTTGGATTTCTGTGGTTTCTGTTGTGATGTCACCCTTTTTATTTCTGATTCTGTTTATTTGGGTTCTCTCTTTCCCTGTCCTTACAAGTCTTGCCAATGGTTTGTCAATCTTGTTTAACTTTTCAAAAAACCAGCTCTTGGTTTCATTAATCTTTTGGATTGTTTTTTTTGGTTTCCAACTCATTGATTTCCTCTCTAAGTTTTATTATTTCCTTTTTTTCTGCCTGGGTTGGGCTCCTTTTGTTGGTCTTTTTCTAATGTCTTCAGCTGTGTAGTCAGGTTATTTATGTGGGCCCTTTCTTGTTTCCCTGATGTATGCTTGCAGAGCTATAAACTTCCCTCTTAACACGGCTTTTGCCGTGTCCCACAAGTTCTTATAGTTGGTGTCTTCATTTTCATTTGTTTCCAGAAATCTTTGGATTTCCTGTTTGATTTCTTCTATGACCCATTTGTTGTTCAGGAGTGAGCTGTTCAGTTTCCAGGTGTTTGGTTTGACTCCCTGTTTCTGTGTATGGTTAACTTCCATTTTCAGTGCATCATGGTCTGAAAAGATAGCTGACACAATTTCTATCTTTTTTTATTTTATTGAGGTATGCTTTGTGGCTCCGCATGTGGTCTATCTTGGAGAATGTTCCATGTGCACTAGAGAAAAATGTGTATTCAGCTTTTTTGGCATGAAAAGCCCTGTATATATCCACTAGCTCTCTTTCTTCCATTTCTTCCTTCAGGGCCAATATTTCCTTGGTGAGTTTCAGTCTTGTTGATCTATCCATCGTTGATAGAGCAGTGTTGAAGTCTCCAACTATTATTGTGCTACTGTTAATGTCTTCTTTGAGGTCTCTTAGCAGTTGTTTTATATATTTTGCTGGCCCCTCATTGGGTGCATATATGTTTAGTAGTGTAATTTCTTCCTGGTGTACATACCCCTTAAGTAATAAGAAATGGCCTTCGTTGTCCCTTCTAACCTTTTTCAGCCTGAAGTCTATATTATCTGATACTAATATGGCCACACCAGCCTTTTTGGAGGAGTTGTTTGCATGGAGAATGGTCTTCCACCCTTTGACTTTGAGTCTGTGTTTGTTCTGATTATTCAGATGCATTTCTTGTAGACAGCAGAATGTTGGGTTCAATTTTTTTAATCCATTTTGTTACTCTGTGTCTCTTAATTGGTGCATTTAGACCATTGACATTGAGAGAGATTATTGTCATCGGATTTTGTGTCATCTTTCTGTTTGTGCTTGTTGTGCTTATGGGTTTGGTCGTATTACAGTAGACCCTTCAGTCCTTCTTTTAAGGTTGGTTTTGAGTCCATGAAGTTCCTGAGTTGTTGCTTATCCATGAAGTTGTGTATCTTTCCTTCATATCTGAATGTGAGTCTGGCCGGGTAAAGAATTCTTGGTGAGGCCTGCAGTTCATTGAGCCTTTTCACAATATCCCGCCATTGTTTTCGGGCTCGGAGTGTTTCATCAGAGAAGTCTGCTGTAAATCTTAGAGATGTTCCTTTGTATGTGATTTCCTTCTTTGATCTTGCTGCTTTCAGTATTCTATCTCTATCTATAGTTTTTGTCATTTTTATTAAGATGTGTCTTGGAGTATTCTTGTTGGGGTTTCTTTTAGCTGGTATCCTACGGGCCTCCTGGATCTTGAGGCAAGTGTTCTTTAGTTCCGGGAACTTCTCAGCAATGATGGCTTTGACAGTTTCTTCTTCATCAGGGTTTTCTTCTTGGCCTTCTGGGACCCCAATGATCCATATGTTGTTTCTTCTGGCTTCATCCCGATTATCTCTTGTTGTCTGTTCAGTAATTGTGAGTCTTTTTTTCTATCTTCTGGTGTTGTGTAGCGAATCTTTGGAACTCGTCCTCGTGATCACTAATTCTTTCTTCAGTAGCTATTATTCTGCTATGCTGGCTTTCCATTGTGTTTTTCATTTCATTTTACCCCATTTTTAATAACTGTCATTTCCATTTGCATTTTCCTCACTTCTTCTATCATGTCCTCTTGTATTTTATTGAGTTTGCATTCCATTGCTTCTTTGAATTCCTTATGAATTCTTAACATTTCTTTCCGAAATTCCTTATCAGAGAGGTTATACAACTCATTGGTATTGCTTGGCTCATCTGGACTAGTGATTTCACTCACAGAGCTTGATGGAATTTTGCATTGCTTTACCATTATGACTATTGTAGGTTGCAAATATGGGGTCTTGGGGGACTAGATAGTACAGTTAGTAGGTGTCTGGTCTGTTTGCAGAGTTTGGGTGGGTAGCAAGGATGTAGGAACCAAGGTTCACTGGCACCTCATGCAAGATAGGTAGTAAGAGGGTCAGCCGGACGTAGCCCTCACGCCGGTTTTGAGTTTTGGGATGTTCCCGGAAGCCCAGGGCCCAAAGGGTCCGTGGTGAAACCAAGGCAGTTTGCCTTGGTTCCCGTTGATGGAGTTTCCGCTCTTCCCTGGGGCAACTTGGGTCCACGGAGACACAGGGGTCACACACACACACCTCGATCTTTGAAAATATTGAAGTTTCTTTTTTTATAAGTATTTTATTATACCACCGTGTGATATACAATTACAAAGATGTTCATATTTGGGTTTTGGTCATACAGTGTTCCAGCACCCGTCCCTCCACCAGTGCCCATCCCCCCACCACCAACGTCTCCAATTCCCCCCCTCCCCCAGCCTGCCTCCATGGCAGGTTCTTTATTTCTTTCCCTTTCTCTCTATCTCTTTCTCTTTTCCTTCCCTTCCAGATTGCGGATTACAGAACATAGAAAATATTGAAGTTTCAAAAATGGACTTTTTAGGGGCCAGAATGATAGTACAGTGGAGAAGGCTTATGCCTTGCATGCGACTGACTAGGTTCTATCCCCGTATCCCACATGGTCCCCCGAGTACCATCAGGGAGTAATTCCCGAGTCCAGAGCCATAAGCAACCCCTGAGAATTGCCAGGAGTGACCCCTCTCAAAAAAAACGCCTTTTATTAAAGTTTCAATCTTTTTTGTTTGTATGTCATACCAGGTTGATGGAGCTCAGGTCTTATGCCTCATTCTGTTATCAGGGATCACTCCTGGTGGAGCTGGGGTACAAACCCAGGTTCACCTGTGTGCACAGCCAGAGTTTTACCGGCTGTACTGTTTCTCTGGCTTTCACCAGTTCAATTTTAAATGAGTCATTCACTAGTGAGTTTGAACAGATTTTTTTGTCTTTTGTATTTGCTGTTAGATGATAATTGATGTTTTTAACCAGTTCAAGAGTCTCTCTCATTCTCCTTTTAATCTTTATTCACTAAAGTGTAGAAACTATTTTGTAAAGGGTCAAAATAATTTTGGAAAACTTTAAAAAAGGCTATTTGGTTAATAATGTGGGAAATAGCTCCTTTTATGGGAAAAATTAATTCTGTTTATTAGAAGATGAAAATTCCATATGAAATAAACACCCTAATGCGAAAGATCAAACTCAAAATCTAAAGAGAATATAATTTAACTCTTAAATTTCTTAACTCTTAGACGGGCATAATTTTTTGCTGCTGGTGTGGAGGAAGGATCCCGAAACATAAGGGGACCTGACTTATTCAAGCACAGTAAGGTCTATGATTTCTTATTTTTTAATTTTTTTATTATGCCACCATGAGATGTACAATTACGAAGATGTTCATATTTGGGTTTCAGTCATACAGTGTTCCCGCACCCATCCCTCTACCAGTTCCCATTTCCCACCACCAATGTTCCCGATTCCCTCCCCCTCTCCTAGCCTGCCTCGATGGCAAGCTCTTTACCTCTTCTCTCTCTCTCTCTCTCTCTCTCTCTCTCTTTCTCTCTTTCTCCCTTCTCTTACACCTTTTGCCTACTTTCAATGCCCAGTTCTATGCTGGTATTATCATTTACAATAATTATTAGTACACTGTTCCTTTCTCTGTCTTACTTAACCTCTGTCTCCCACACATTTTCAGTAGGTTCCACCCTCTGACAAGACCTCCTGATCCATGTTTTGCCTGGGCTTGGATATCATGTTATTTTTTTTATATCCCGCAAGTAAATGAAGTCATTCTCTATCTGTCCTTTTCCCTCTGGCTAATTTCCCACTTAGCATGATCCTCTCCATGTTAATCCATCTATAGGCAAATTTCATAACTTCATTTTTCCTAACAGCTGCATAGTATTCCATTGTGTAGATGTACCACAGTTTCTTTATCCAGTCGTCTGTTCTTGGGCACTCTGTTTCCAGATTCTGGCTATTGTGAATAGTGCTGTTATGAATATAGAAGTGTAGATGGTGTTTCCACTGTGTGTTTTTGACCTCCAAGGGTATATTCCCAGGAGTGGTATGACTGAGTCAAATGGGAGCTAAATTTCTAGTTTTTAGAGGAATGTCCATATTGTTTTCTAAAAAGGCTGTACCAGTCTATATTCCCACCAACAATGGATGAGAGTCCCTTTTCCCCTCCTCATCCACGCAGCACTTGTTATTCTTTCTCTTTTGAATATGTGACAGTCTCTGTAGTGTGATATGATACCTCATTGTTGTTTTGATTTGCATCTCCCTGATTAGTAATGATAAGCATTTTTTCATATGTCTTTTGGCCATTTGAATTTCTTCCCTATCGAAGTTTCCGTTCATTTCTTCTCCACATTATTTGATGGGGTTGGCTGTTTTCTTCTTGTAAAGTTCTACCAGTGCCTGATATTTCCTGGATACTAATCCCTTATCAGATGGGTATTGGGTGAATATTCGTTTTTTCCCCTTTTTTATTGAGACACCATGATTTACAAAGTAAAAAGGTTTTCATAATACTGTTGATAGAAAGACAGTATATGGTCATACAGTGTTCCAGCACCCGGTCCCTCCACCAGTGCCCATCTCCCACCACCAACGTCATACTTCAACACGCGTCCCACCACCAGTGCGTTCCCACCACCAAAGACCCTCATTTCCCCCACCCACTTAATCCCCATGCCTGCTCCCTCAGCAGGCACTAATTATATCGACTGTAAAGCACATTGATGGCAATGTTATTGATGAATCCATTTTCTTCCCTATTGTTGGTTATGGGGAGAATCTGACCAAATTCTGTTCTTGAATTTACTTTATGAGTTTCTAGAACGTGATTGATTTTCATTAGTTTAAGGTACTGCGCAGCAGCAAAACAGCTTGCGGAGAGCAGGATGGCAGATTCCCCCTCCCCCTTCCCCCGGTTTTATCTGAGTCTCTGCATCATGGCCCACAGCCTGGAGGCAGTTTGTGGGTGGGTCCACCAGGCCTCCCATATGGGGACAGAAGTGGGAAGGGGGACCCTAACTCCATCTCCACGAAAGCCCAGTGACTTTTGCTGCTGAGAATTGCCTACCTGGACTTGAAATCATCTCTCTTGTGTGGGGCTCTGATAAGCTGTGGAGTCCGGACGTTGAAAATGGCTGCAATTATAGTGAGTGAGTATCCTCTGGCTGCTTGGATGAATATTCTTTCCCACTCTGTGGATTGTCTTTGTATCTTAATCACCATTTCTTTTGAGGTGAAGAAGCTTTTAGTTTCACGTGAGTCTCATATTTTTTTCTTTTTTTAAAAATGATTTTATTGGTGTGTGTGATCCTTGCGTCTCCGTGGACCCAATCAGCCCCAGGGAACAGCCAGAACTTCCATCAACGGGAACCGAGGCAAACTGCCTTGGTTTCACCCCGGGACCACTTGGGCCCTGCGCTTCTGGGAACGTCTGCAACCTCCCCCCACAGGTGTGTGTGTGATCCTTGCGTCTCCGCGGGACCTAATCAGTCCCAGGGAACAGACCGGAACCCTACACCCACATCCCAAAACTCAAAACTGCGCTGGACGCTACTGCGTCAGCGCATCCTCTTTACTACCTATCTTGCATGAGGTACCAGTGACCCTTTGTTCCTACATCCCTTGCCACCCACCCAAACTCTGCAAACAGCCCAGACACCTACTAACTGTACTATCTAGTAACCCAAGAACTCACATTTGCAACCTACAATAGTCATAATGGCAAAAGCAACGCAAAATTCCATCAAGCTCAGTGAGTGAAGTCACTAGTCCAGATGAGCCAAGTAGTACCAATGAGTTGTATAACCTCTCTGATAAGGAATTTTGAAAAGAATTGTTAAGGGATGCATAAGGAACTCAAAGAAGCAACGGAATGCAAAATCTATAAAATACAAGAGGACATGAGAGAAGAAATGAGGAAAATGCAAATGGAAATGACAGATATTAAAAATGAGGTAAATGAAATGAAAAACACAGTGGAAGGCCATTATAGCAGAATAATAGCTACTGATAAACCCGCGGCGCCGCTAGCGGCTGAGCGAGCCGGGCTGTAATAGTTTGGTCTGCTGGGTGGAGTTGTGACGAGAGGGAAGTCCGGATGTGGAAAATGTCCGAATGCAAGGTACCCCCCCCCCAATGGAAAACCAGCAGGACAGTTCTACTGTTCAAGAAGGGAGACATTCACGACATCAGCAACTATAGCCGCATCTGCCTGTTGTCTGTCATCTACAAGCTATTTACACGAGTCATCCTGAACAGAATTGGCAGAACACTAGATGAAGGACAACCATGCAAGCAAGTTGGCTTCCAGAAAGGATTCAGCACAATCGACCATATCCACACAGTAACCAAGCTCATTGAGGTTTGTAGGGAGAACAAGATGCCGCTCTGTCTCACGTTCATTGATTTACAGAAAGCCTTTGATTCTGTGGAGACTGAAGCAGTCATTGAAGGCCTAGCCAAACAGGGTGTTCAAACCCAATACATCAAGGTGCTTTGTGAGCTGTATTACGGATTCATTACCAGGATCTCACCATTCTACAAAAAGTGATCATTGATGTCAAATGAGGGGTTTGACAGGGTGACACCATTTCACCAAAACTCTTCAGGCCACCCTCGAGAACATCATGTGACAATTAGAATGGGAAGGAATGGGAGTGAACATAGATGGTTGGCAACTACACCACCTCCGCTCGCTGATGACATCGTTCTAGTAACACCAAACATTAGCCAAGCGGCACAAATGCTGGCTGACTTCGACCGAGAATGTGGAAAGATAGGTCTACAGCTGAATCTAAAGAAAACCATGTTTATAAAAAAATGAACTAGTTCCAGAGGCCCCATTCACTCTCAATGGAACAGACATCTCTGAATGCAGCAGTTATGTGTACCTAGGTCGAGAAGTCAACATGATGAACGACCTAAAACCTGATCTGCGCAGGAGGAAGAGAGTGGCATGGAATGCCTTCAAAGGCATCGAAGAAATAGCTAAAAGGACAAAGAACCTCTGGCTCCGGGCACATCTCTTTGACTCCACCGTTCTCCCTGCATTAACATATGCCTCAGAGACCTAGGCCCTACGAAAGCAGGATGAGAATGCTATTCCGGGTCTCCCAGAGAGGAATCGAAAGAGCTATCTTGGAATATCATGCCTCACTCAAGTGAGAGAAGAAATCCGGAGTTCTGACTTCTGTCGCTATTCCAGAATCAGGGACGCTGTCTCGTTTGTCAAGGCATCAAAAATCAGATGGGCTGTACATGTAATGCGATTTGGAGACAACTGCTGAACTAGAGCTGTTACTGACTGGATCCCACGGGATGTCAAAAGATCACGTGGCCGCCCACCTACAAGATGGTCAGACTTCCTTGTCAAGACCCTGAAGGAACAGTTTGAGGCTCTTCATATTTCTGAATCAACCAGATGCCATTGGGCTACATTGGCACATGATAGGGTCCAATGGAATTGTTACTGGCGCCCGCTCGAGCAAATCGATGAATAACGGATTCAAGTGATCAAGTATTCCTGACACCCAACCTCAAACACATGATCATTTAATCTTTGATAAAAGTGCAACGAGTCTAAAATGGAGTAAGGAAAGCCTCTTCAACAAGTGGTGTTCGGAAAGCTGGTCAGCGACATGTAAAAAAATGAATTTGGACCTGTGTCTAACACCATGCACAAAAAATCAGATCAAAATGGATTAAAGATCTCAATATCAGACTTGAATCCATAAAGTACATTGAAGAAAATATAGGAAAACCCCTCCACGACATTGAAGCTAAAGGCAACTTCAAAGGTGAAACATCACTAACAAAGCAACTAGAAGAAAAGATAAACATATGGGACTACATGAAACTAAAAAGCTTCTGCAACTCGAAAGAAACAGTGACTAAGGTACAAAGACAGTCCACAGAATGGGAAAGAATATTCACCCAATACCCATCTGATAAGGGGTTAATATCCAGGATATATCAGGCACTGGTAGAACTTTTCATCAAAAAATGGGGAGAAGAAATGAACAGAAACTTCAGTAAGGAAGAAATTCGAATGGCCAAAAAACATATGAAAAAATGTTCATCACCACTAATCAGAGAGATGCAAATCAAAACAACAATGAGATACCACTTTACACCACAGAGATTGGCATATATTCAAAAGAACAAGAACAACAAGTGCTGGCGTGGATGTGGGGAAAACGGGACACTTATCCATTGTTGGTGGGAATGCCGGCTGGTACAGCCTTTCTGGAAAACAATATGGACATTCCTCCAAAGACTAGAAATTGAACTCCCATTTGACCCAGCCATACCACTCCTGGGAATCTACTCTAGGAAACCAAACATATGCAGTGGAAACACCATCCCTACTTTTATGTTCATAGCAGCATTATTCACAATAGCCAGAATCTGGAAACAACCAGAGTGCCCGAAAATCGATGACTGGATAAAGAAGCTTTGGTACATCTACACAATGGAATACTATGCAGCTGTTAGGAAAAATGAAGTTATAAAATTTTCCTATAGATGGATGGACATGGAGAAGATTATGTTGAGCGAAATTAGCCAGAAGGAGAGAGAGACAGATACGGGAATGACTGCATTTATTTGCATAAAATAAATATATATGTACTATTATGATACCAATATCCAAGGTCAAGTGAAACATATATCAGGAGGTCTTGTCAAAGGTGGAAATTATCACAAACGTGTGGGAGTCAGAGGCTAGGTAAGACAGAAAATGGAACAGTGTGCTAACAATTGTCGAGGGTACTAATACCAACCTAGAACTGAGCATTAAATAGAGGCAAAAAGATACACATGACAACCCTTTAATGTATGTTTGTAAGCCATAGTCTGGAAGGGAAGGAAAAGAGAAAGAGAGAGAAAGGGAAAGAAATAAAGAACCTGCCATGGAGGAGGGCTGGGGAGGGGGAGGGGAACCGGGGCATTGGTGGTGGGAGATGGGCACTGGTGGGGGGATGGGTGCTGGAACACTGTAGCGACTAAAACCCAAATATGAACTTTTTAATTGTATATCTTTGTTATTGTAAAAATAAATACATAAATACATAACTTAAAAAATAAATTCAAATAAAATTATTTTATTATACTACTGTTTAAATATACAATTACAAGATGTTCAAGTTTGAGTTTTGGTTCTACAGTATTCCAACAGCCATCCCTCCACCTGTGTCTATTTCCCACCACCAATGTCCCCACTTCCCTCCCCCTTCCCCAGCCTGCCTCCATGACAGGTTCTTTATCTCCTTTCTCTCTCTCTCTCTCTCTCTCTCTCTCTCTCTCTCTCTTTCTCCTTCTCACTTCCCTTTCTTACACATTGCGATTGTAATATATTCTAGAACATGATTTGTACCACTAGTTTGATGTACGGTGCGACCACTCTTACGGCTGTGTGACTCGGGAGAGAAGGATGGCAGCTCTCCCCCGTGCGGCTGAGTCTCTGCAAGATGCTCATATTTTTATCTTTGCTTCCAATTGCTTTGTTAGTGGTGTTTAATCTCTGAAGATGCCTTTAGCTTCGATGTCATGGAGGGTTTTTCCTATATTTTCTTTTCTTTTTTTTTGTTTTTTTTTTTTGGGTCACACCCGGCAATGCTCAGGGGATACTCCTGGCTCTGCACTCAGGAATTACTCCCTGGCGGTGCTCGGGGACCATATGGGATGCTGGGAATCGAACCCGGGCGGGTACAAGCCGGCCGCGGGCAAAGGCAAACGCCCTATCCCTCTGGGCTATCGCTCTGGCCCCATGGTTTTTCCTATATTTTCTTCTATGTACTTTATGGGAGAGCCAGTAGCAGCCACTCAAGAGGTGCCCGGGAGGGATGGTGGGCTCTAGCCCTGGCCCACCACCCCAGCAGAGGCTCGCAACAAGTCAAACGACCCCCCCACTCCATGAGGGCCTCCATTTTCCACATCCGGACTTCTCTCTCGTCAGACCTCCACCCAGCAGACCAGCCTATCAGCGCCCGGCTTGCGCGCGCCACAAGTGGCCGCGTGGTTCATCAATAAATGCTGGACTTAGAGATGCCTACAAGAGTATGCTACCTGCACGGCAGAGCCTGGCAAGCTACCCGTGTTGTATTTGATATATATGCCAAATACCAGTAACAATTATAGACCTCATTCCCATGACCTGATGGAATGGTTTGAGGCTCTTTATGTTCCTGGAGCAAGCAGGTGCCCTTGGGCTCTACTTGCATGAGACAGGACATATGGAGATGTTACTGGGGCCCGCTCGAGCAAATCGGCGATGAACGGGAAGACAGTGACAGTGACAGTGATGTACTTTATGAATCAGGTCTGATATTGAGATCTTTAATCCACTTTGATCTGAGTTTTTTGTGCATGGTGTTATACAGAGGTTCAAATTCATTTATTTGCAAGTAGCTGCCCAGTTTTCCCAGCACCACTTGTTGAAGAGGCTTTCCTTGCTCCATTTTATACTTTTTGATCCTTTATAAAAGATTAAATGATCATTTATTTGAGGATGTGTTAAAAGATACTCATCTCTATTCCATAGGTCCACAGGTCTGTTTTTACTCCAATACCTTGCTGTTTTACTTACTACTGTTTTGTAGTACAGTTTGAAGTTGGGAAAGGTGATGCCTCCTCTCTTCTTTTCCCCAAGGATTGCTTTAGCTGTTCTTGGGGGTTTATTATTCCATACAAATTTCAGGAGTGTTTGGTCAATTTCTTTGAAGAATGTCATGGGTATCCTTATAGGGACCACATTGAATCTGTATAAAGCTCTAGGGAGTATTACTATTTTGACTGTTAATTCTCCCAGTCCATGAGCAGGGAATGTGTTTCTATTTCCTCATGTCCTCTTTTAGTTCTTGAAGCAGTGTTTTGTACTTTACTTTGTGCAGGTCCTTTACACTCTTAGTTAACCTGATTCCTAGGTAAGTCTATGATTTCTGGGGCCACAGAGACAGTGCAGTGGATAGGGCATTTGCTTTGCACACAGTCAACCTGGACTCAATCTCCTGTACAACATAGGGTATCATGAGAACTGCCAGGAATGATCACTGAGTTTAGTGTCAGGAGTAAGCCAGGAGCACTTGGCCAGGTGGGAGCCAAAAACAAAAACAGAAAGAATAAGATTTCTGTTGAGTAAATGATGTCCTGAGACATTAATAAGAACATTTGCTATAACTAAAGCAACAAAGGTTAACAGGTAGCATGTCTTGGAGAGGATTATGCTGAGTGAAATTAGCCAGAGGGAAAAGGACAAATAGAGAATAACTGCATTTATTTGTAGGATATAAAAAAAGCTCTTTCAGGGTCAGGAAGATAGACATTTTTTATTCCTACCTCCGCTCGCTGTTCCAGAGTCAGGGACGCTGTCTCATTTGCTAAGGCATCGAAAATTAGATGGGCTGGACGTGTAATGCGATTTGGAGATGACTGCTTGACTAGAACCGTTCCCATCTGGATCCCACAGGATGGCAAAAGATCACGTGACCACTTACCTACAAGATGGTCAGACTTCTTCGTCAAGACCCTGAAGGAACGATTTGAGGCTCTTCGTATTCTTGAAGTAACCAGATGTCATTGGGCTACACTGGCACATGATAGGGTCAAATGGAAATGTTTCAGGAGCCTGCTCGAGCAAATTGATGAATAACGGGATGTCAAGTGATCAAGTGATAAAAAAAAGCATGATACCAATATCCAAGGCCAGACAAAACATGGATCAGGAGGTCTTGTCAGTGGGTGGAATCTACTGCAAGTGTATGGGGAGTGAGAGGTTAGGCAAGACAGAAAGGAAGAGTGTACTAGTAATTGTTGGAGATGATAGTACCAGCCTAGAAGTGAGCATTGAATATAGGCAAAGGGATATACATGATAACCTCTAAATGTATGTATTTTGGGTCCAGAGCGATAGCACAGCAGGTAGGGCATTTGCCTTGCACGCAGCCATCCCGGGTTCAATCCTTGGCATCCCATATGGTCCCGGGAACACCACCAGGAATAATTCCTGAGTGAAGAGTCAGGAGTTACCCCTGATCATTGCCAGGTGTAATCCCCCAAAAGCAAAAATATGTGTAAGAGAAGGGAGAGAGAGAGAGAGAGAGAGAGAGAGAAGAAGCAAAAGTGCCTACCATAGAGGCAGGCTGGGGGGGAGAGGAAAGGAAATAAGGGGGTATTGGTGGTGGGAAGCGGGCCCGGAGGAAGGATGGGTGCTGGAACACTGTATGTTTGAAACCCAAACATGAACATCTTTGTAATTATATATCTCATGGTGGTATAATAAAAAATTTTGAAAAAACAGGTAGCATGTCTTTCATAGAAAAAAATAGACACCCAGTGGGAAGCCAGGAAGAGCAGATGACTAAGAAGCGTAAACAAAGGAAAATGACAATTTCCATGGCCACAGATAAGTGATTCCTCTTACTAATGACCAGTAAGAGGTCATTAGTAAATGCAAAACTAAACATGGAATTTGTTGACAACTTCACACTCACGGGCATAAACTGTAAAGCTACATAATAATAAGAGCTGGCAAGAATGTGGAGAAATAAGAATCCCTGGGCACTGCTAGTGGAAGGGTCCACTGTGCTGCCATTTTGGAAGCAGTGTCCCTGAACTTATGTGGACTAATGAGCAATTCCACAAAACATCCCACTCACAAATGTGTCATCACAACTGAGTGTGATAGCAAAGAGAGGGTAGGGCCTAGGGCACATCTAATAAGTATGTTGGGTGTCCATGTGGAAAGCTGCCTGAAGGTGTATGTCGGGAATAAACCTTATATGCAAATAATAAAAATGCGGATAGATCTGAAAATACAAAGAGAATAGCAGAACTGACGCGAGGAAGGGTTTTCCCCAATAACGCTGCACTCAAGTGTGAAAACTGACAGACACGCACGCTGCCAAGGAGTAGTGAAAAAGTTTTGTGTGTGTGAGTTTAGATGTGCATTTATAATTGCCCAACCAGAAAAGAATATTGCAGTAAAATTTCAGTATAATATATATAGCAATATATTTCAGTATAATATTATGGAAATAATTAAAAATGGAAACTCTAACAAATTAAAAAACTTTTTAAAAATAAATTGAATCACTGTGACATAAACAGCTATAAATTTGTCCATGACTAGGATTCAGTCACACAATATTCCAACACTGTCCCTTCAACAGTGCACATTTCCCACCACCAATGTCCTGAGCTTCCCTCCTGTCACTCAACGCCACAAGCCTGCCTCGATGGTGGAAACTTTTCTTCTCTCTCTTTCATTTTCTCTCCTCCCTTTTTGGACAGCATTGTTTGCAATACATGTAAACACTGAAAGGCTACCTTTATCAAATGGAAACTTTGATACCTCCCATGCTCAAATGATTTTCTCCCCCCTCTTTTGTGGGGGGCCACACCTGACAGTGCGCAAGGCCTACTCTTGATTCTGCACTCAGGAATTACCCCTGGCAGTATTGCTCAGGGGAATGCTGAGGATGTGGTAGCAGAGGTCAGCTGTGTGCGCTTGATGTAATCCTGGTGCCCTCTCTTGGGTCCCCTCAAATGACCATGTGGTTGCCTAACCCCTGGTAGTTTTCCATTTGAGCAAATCTCCATTCTAAAAGCACACCCCTTATTCTTTAATCTCCTTGTTATCCATCATGGATGAGACCATCACCTTGTTTTCTGTGTATGTCCGACCCCAGCAAAGCCTGTGGGTTTGATCTGATTTGAAAAGCGGTCACTGCAGACATCATGAAGTGAAGGATGTGAGAGGAGAGCAACCGTGTCATGAGACAAGACACTCATAGGGGAGACCAGGTAGGCCAGAAGAGGCAGCAGCAGCCTTGGGAAGTCAGAGGCAGAGATCTGAGTTATGTGGCCACAAGCCAAGGAACGCTGGAAACACCAAGAGCCAGAATGTCCAGCAGAGAATCTCTTCTAGAGCCTGTGAAGGGAGCACAGCCTGGAAAGCACCTTGAGGTTGAACTTCTGGCCTGTGTCCATCTACCCAGCCAGTGTGACTGGCTGAAGCTATTCCAGGGCAGAAATTCGACCAATGGACTTTCTCCTCCTCCTTTCATTGTCACTTAGTGGTCTGACAACAATCCCTCTCTGCCTGTTCCCAGCAGGAGGGTTGGCTATTACTGTGACTTGACATTCACTGTGTCTTCTCCATGCCAGGGAGGGAGATCAGGGCTCCCTTTCACATTCAGAGAATGTGGTCTGAATTCTGCTGAATCACAGGAGGAGAGATCCACGCCATATTCAGCAGGGGAATGAGTTCAAGAGAAAGTCTTCTTTCAGTGCGATTCCCACTGGAACTTCAGGCTCCCTTTATTTAGCAAGAGCAAGCAGCCTTCAAGCTCAGCTCTTTGAAAGCGGGTAACAGTATCTGGTTAGATATTAATAACATTGTTTGGGTTTCATGGAATTTATTTTTATGCCTGGCTAGCTTCTATTTATTGTAAGGGATGCCAATTTTTCTTTCAGGCTTATAATAGCTGGTTTCTCTTTTAGAGCAAATGAATCTCAATTTTAAAGTGAAATTTTGAAGCAGCATTAGACAGTATTGGGAACATCTATGAAGGTGGGAAATGCTAGTCTATGCCTAGATGTTTACTGAAGCTTTCTCCCTTCCCCTTAAGAAAAGTGCCCTCTCTAGGAAGATTTTTCATGCTGGAAATGATTCATTTGTGAACTTTCACGTTACTGCTTGGTTCTGGCTGATGTTCAATGTTAAGAAGCAACCACAAATAGATGTTTTAAAAATCATTGTTTATATTATCTCTTGTTTCTATGTTATTCTTACTTATTTGCTACAAAGTCTCAGGGGAGGGGTTTGGTTTGGGCCACACCCAGCAGTGCTCAGAGACCACTCCAGGTGGTGCTTGTGTAGTGCTACAGATTGAAGCAGGTCGGCTGTGTGGAAGGATAGTGCCTTAGTCACTGTACCATCTCTCTAGCCCTGATAACATTTTCTTACATCCAACTTTCTTGGGCTCAGGGATGAATGCACACTGTTCCAGCACTTTCTGGCATTAAAAGCTACCTAATTCTCAGTCTCCCACCTCTGTAGGCAGCAGACAGACAGACAGCACACACACATGCACACACACACAGAGTAAACATTACTTTTTTGTCCCTGGATACAAACCACATTTGACCCTTTGAAATGTGGCAAATTCATGCCAATTCGTCTTGGGGCAGTACCTCTGCCCTGTGTCCCTAGCACCACTGAACCTTTTTAATTTCCCAGCCTGGTTCTTCCTCTTTTCTGCGAGGAAATACTTTTGCTCATGCGTTCTACATAGGAATCCAGACCCCCCGGTGCTCCATTCTCCTCAAACCTTCCTCTTCCAACTCAACCTACCACCGTCTTTTTTTTTCCATTGTGAAATTCAGGTTTAATTACTTTATACTTATGAACACGAAAAACCAACACTCAATTTCATATTGATGAATACAGAGGAGAAACCAGTTTTATAGAATACTACCAACAACAAAAATAATTAGAAATATCAATGATATTCTCAGCAACACAGTAATTTGACATTTATCTAAAACCCAAGGTAATTCAGGTTCAACAGTAAAAAAAAACTCCAAAAAAATAAAACCTAGAAACAAAAAAAGACCAGCAGTTGCTACTTTAGAGCTCAAGACATGGCTTTGGACAGATTTGGTCTATGGTTTGGTTCTCTGTTTCGGAGCATAAGTTGTTTTTCAGACGAAAGACCTGGAGTGGCAGAGTCAGAGCTCGTGTATGTGCTGGGGAGAACACAGGGAGGGAAAATACTGAGGAGAAGCAGAAGGTTCATAGAAGGTTCATTTCTCTGGCCAGACACCAAGTGAGGAGGCAGTTACTCTGAAATCCCCTAAGTCGAGAATATCTCACTGACCCGAGAATCAGGAGAGCAGTAGGAGTCTCTGTGAGGCTGAAGACAGCAACAGGGTTAAGCAGGGCTTAGTGCCACCTGACAGTCACTGGCTGGCTTCTGCTACTAGAACTCTCTAAGCATCTTGTTACATCACCGCACATGGTAACCCCTTACATGCATTTGGTACTGACATAGTCTCTGACCAGTGTGTGAAAGGCATCTTCAGTGCCCTGTCTGGTCTTGGCTGGGGTTTCTATGAATGCAATCCCGTAACTCCTGGCCAGATCATAGGATGGTTTTGTATCAACTGTCCTTGCTGGCAGGGGAAATCACACTGGATTCCCACTAGCACCACAGTGCGGCATGTGCATCTTTAGCTGGTTTGATCCTTCCTCATAGAGGTTAATATCTGCTGATGAGTTGCTATTATTGATGGCAAGTACACAGAGGAAGCCTCCAACTGCCTCAGATATCAGTCTTTGAGCACTGTATTCTGTATTTTTTATTTTTTGTTTTTGTGCCACACTTGGCAATTCTCAAGACTTAGTCTTGGCTCTGCACCAAGGAATAACTCCTAGCAATGATGAGGGGACTTTATGGGGTGCCAGGGACCGAACACAGGTCTGATGCATACAAGGTGAATGCCCTGCCCACTGTATTATTGCTTGAGCTTCTGAGCTCCATACTCTTTCTTGTCCAGCTCACGCTAGAACTACCCGTTTCAGGTAAGAATTCTCTATGGTGGGATCACATTCACCAGCAGAGTGGCTCTGAACTAGTCACATTGTCAGAGTGCTTTTTCCAACACCTACTTCAGTCAGCACCCAGGCATTTCACACCAGCGAGAATCTCAAGCTGGAACAACTCTTTCAATGAATTTAGGATCAAATGCTGCAAAAACATTGGAGATAGTGGAACTACCATGAACAGCCCCCTCAATAGGCGGGACTTCCAGCCTGCTGGTGCCATCTTTTCCTCTACATGTTCTTCTGTGAAAGATTCCAGTCTTCCCTAGAGCAGCCAATTTAGTCTGCAGCTATTGATTTTGTTTTTGGATCTTTCAAAACTTATTTGTTGATTCCGACATGGCTGTTTTCCCCTTCTTTCCCGCCCCTAGCTTTGTTATGACCATCTCATTTTATGGTCTCACCTGATGACTTAGTCTTCTTTCCCCAAATCTGCATCTTCCTTATCTTTTTCCTAAATGGGTCACATTCATTTTTGGTTCCCTTGTCTCCTATTTTGGAAGAGGGTTATTTTATTGAATTAATTTTGACTGATTAGTGTCTTTAACCTTAAGCATATATTGAGGACCTGATGGTGCAAGCACAAAAGACCAGGTCTGACATCATTGGTCTGACTGAGATGAGAAGGCGCCAATTGTATCAACGCCGTTTTTTGACACTGGAGAAGAACTGTTCCTCGGAACATGTGTCGGTGGTTTCGGTGTCCTTGTCAACACAAACCTGGCCATGAGCATTGATTCATTTGAGTGCCTAACAAACCAGATAGGATGATTACGCTTAAAGAGATGTGGCCCATTGCCAGCAGTTTCTATCTTCATTATCTACGCACCAACATCCACATACAAGGAAGAAGAAATTGAGAAATTCTCCATGGAACTGGAGGAGTTCTATAAAAGATCACACCTACAAGATCATAGTCGGTGATTTTAATGCCAAGATAGGACCAAGAAGATCGGTTGAAGAACTACACATTAGGACCCATGGCCTAGAATGGAATGAACAGGGTGAGAGACTATTGAGTTCATCATGTCCACTAAGACCATTGATAGGAACTCACAGTTCCAGAAGGCTGAATCGAAACGTTGGACATGGGAATCCCCTGGTGGACAGTTCCACAATGAAATTGACCACATCATCTTCAATCGATGGTTTATCCTGACTGATGTTGCTGTCATCCCAAAATTCCAAACAGGATCGGACCACTGTCTCCTTCATGCAAAATTCTACTTCACGCAACAGGGAGAAAAAAGCTGCAAAGTTTAAGAAGATAACTCCCAGAATGATCACCAGCTGGGAACTCTGGCACCATTGTGGCAACATGGGAAGATGCCATCATTGACGCCATCTCAATGAAGAATACAACCAACTGGTTCAGCAGCTCCATGACTGTGTGGAAGAATGCTGAGAGAGAAAGACACGAAAGGACGCCTGTCTTCAAAAACTCTCGAGCTCATTCGCCAACATGGCAAGGCGCAAGCTTCAGGAAACCAAATGCTAAGGTCCAAGCTTCA
>JAJIBD010010129.1:0-13645 GCA_021461705.1 Cryptotis parvus | reverse complement strand
CAGTTTTTCTCCTCAATCCCGCCCAGGTATGCTGGTCCAGAGACTCTCAGACATGGGACAGAGCGGTTCCTGCCTCCCTGTGCCCAGCCGCTCATGAGGCAAGTCGGGAGGCATGGTGGGTTCCAGCCTTGGCCCACCACCCCGGCAGAACCTCACAACAAGCCAGACGGCACTCCCACTCCATGGGCGCCGCCATTTTCCACATTGACTTCCTCCTCATCAGAACTCCACCCAGCCGACCAGCCCATCACAGCCCGGATCATCGACACCCACCCTGAGCAGTTTCTTCCTCAATCCGGCCCAGGTATGCTGGTCCAGAGACTCTCAGACATGGGGCAGAGCGGTTCCTTGCTCTCCCTGTGCCCAGCCGCTCATGAGGCAGTCGGGAGGCATGGTGGGTTCCAGCCTTGGCCCACCACCCCGCAGAACCTCACAACAAGCCAGACGACCCCACTCCACTCCATGGGCGCCCGCCATTTTCCACATTGGACTTCCCCTCTCATCAGAACTCCACCCAGCCGACCAGCCCATCACAGTTTGGGCCAGGCCGCTAAGCGGCACGGTTCATCAATAAAGGCTTTATTTGGAGGTGTTTATAGAGTATGCCTCCCGCACGGCAAGCCTAGCAAGCTGCTCGTGTTGTATTTGATATGCCAAATGCCAGTAACAATTATATTAGATCATTCTCATGACCTAATATAATGGTTTGAGGCTCTTGTGTTCCTGTACCAAGCCGATGCCCTTGGCTCTACAGCATGTGACAGGACATATTGAGATATTACTGGTGCCCGCTCTAGCAAATAGATGATTAACGGAAGATCGTGGATCGTGATCGTGATCTAGCAATTTTGCAATTGTACTGTTAGTCACACCACATCAGTAAGTTGAAGGGAGTCCTGTCAACATTGTTAATGAGAGAATTTGTCAAAATGTGTTTTCCAGTCATTCTGTTGAGCTAGAGTCCTCAGGTGCTGTTCAGCTCTGCCTTGTTCTCGGCATTCAAGGTGGAGACTGCACTGCCCAGTTGAGATCATGCTATCTCTAACGGGAGCAGGTACCCAGAGCTGCAAAAGGGAAGGAAGAATCAATGGCGGCTGACCCAAGTCATTGCACCTAGGGGGAATCTACACCCAGCGCTGCAACTATACACGAGTCTAATTCTAAATTACAGCAGAGAGCATTCCACTGAAAGACACTGACCTTGTTGTATTTAAAAATTATTGCATACATATTTTTGGGAAAGAAAAAAACGACTTTCCCACAACTGGAGAGAAGTCTTGGCTAGGAGCTATCATAGAAAATATAACACAAATAACAAGTGTGAAGTTGCTTGAAATATTATTTAGGGCTAGCCTGGAATTGCCTTTAGACAAGTTTCATGCAAGAAAATTTGGAAACCCTGAAGCACAGCAAATATATCTCTGTGTCAAAAAAGGCAGTCAAGCCAAAAAATGAAACTTTACTGTTAAAAAAGAGGAAGAAAAGATCAATGCATTGGTTTACTCTTTGAATTTTTTTTCTTTGCTTTTTGGGTCACACCAGCAATGCTCAGGGTTTACTCCTGGCTCTGCACTCAGGAATTACTCCTGGCGGTGCTTGGGGGACCACATGGGATGCTGGGGATCGAATCCAGTTGGCGGTGTGCAAGGCAAACGCCCTACCAGCTGCGCTATCACTCTGGCCCCACTTTTTTGAATTCTTGTCTTGTATTTTTAAAATTCTCTTTAGTTGTGTGGCCACACCCAGTAGTCCTCAGGATTACTCCTGGCTTTGTGCTCACACTTCACTCCTGGAGTGATGCTCAGGCACCATGCGAAATGCTGGGTTGGAATCTGTATTGGTTGTGTGAAGCCAAGCTCCTTACCTTCTCTACTATCATCAGAGCCCCAATTTTATATTCTTGAGTTAATAAAATCTTAAATGAATTAGAAAGCTTTGTTTTCCTATGCAATATTTATAAGTGAGTAATAGTCTATGCTTTGAGTTTTTTGTTTATTTGGTTTTGTTTTCTGGGCCACGGTTAGAAGTGCTCAGGTCTTACTATTGGCAGAGCACTCAAGCCTCATTCCTGGTGGGGCTGCTGGTTCGCATAACGTGGCAGGGATCAAACCCAGGACTACTTAATAAAAGGCATTACCTGCTGTACTGTAATACAATATGTACTTACAAATACATAGATTGTAAATTTGTTTTATTAAACACATTTCTTTGGATGGGTAATTATTACCTAGGTTTTATGGACTCAATAACTAAAAGATAGTTTTTACATAGGTGTGATAGCTGAAGATTTTTAACGGAGGGGATTTTTTTTGAAGAGCAAATTGCTTCTGCTCCTGGCATTGCTCAGGGGGTGACTCCTGGCTCTATACTCGGGAATTACTCCTGGCAGTGCACCCAGCACCATGGGATGCTGAGGATCAAACCTGGATAGGTCATATGCAAGGCAAGCATCCTAACCGCAAGGCTGTCTCTCCAGTCCCTGAATATTTTAGTGTGCTCATGAGAGCAGGGACTTTTCAATAATAAAATGACTCATGAAGTGATTGAATTATTAGGCATTTTGAGATAAGACACACTTGTTCCTTAACAATCATTGAAATATTGTTCCAAACAATATTTCAATGTTACAAGAATAGCTTTTGATAAAATAAAATATAAACATTATATAAAATAAGATTTCTTTATGCATCCTTTGAGAAACTTGGGTCCCATACATTACAAAAAACATAATATTGCTTTATAAAAAATGAAGATTAAGGGGCTGGAGTGATAGAACAGCAGGTAGGGCATTTGCCTTGCATGTGGAGGACACAGGTTTGATTCCCCCGGCATCCCATATGGTCCCCTGAGCACCGCTTAGACTAAATCCTGAGTGCAGAGCCAGGAGTAACCCCCTGAGAATTGCCAGGTGTGGCTAAAAAAGCAAAAAAAAAAAAGATTAATATCAGGTACCCATTCTCTCTCTCTCTTTTCTCTCTCTCTCACACACACACTTCTTCCAGATGTATACAAAAAGGCAGATAAGCCAAAATCTCTCGCAGATTTGGGGCAGAGAGATTTGCAGACATGGGGCAGAGCTGCTACTGGCTCTCCCTGTGACCAGCCGCTCACGAGGTGACCGGGAGGGATGGTGGGTTTTAGCCCTGGCCCACTATCCCAGCAGAGCCTCGCCAACTAGCCAGACGACCCCCCACTCCATGAGGGCCTCCATTTTCCACATCCGACTTCTCTCTCGTCAGACCTCCACCCAGCAGACCAGCCTATCAGCGCCAGCTTGCGCAGCCGCAATTGGCTGCGCGGGTTCATCAATAAATGCTGGACTTAGAGATGCCTACAAGAGTATGCTACCTGCACAGCAGAGCCTGGCAAGCTACCCGTGTTGTATTTGATATATATGCCAAATACCAGTAACAATTATAGACCCTCATTCCGAATGGATTGAGGCTCTTTATGTTCTTGGAGCAAGCAGATGCCTTGGGCTCTACTAGCATGAGACAGGACATATGGAGATGTTACTGGGTCCCGCTCGAGCAAATTGATGATGAACGGAAGATAGTGATAGTGATAGTGAAGCCAAAATCATTTCAAAATATACAAAACGAATGGGATCTTGTAAGATGAAGAAAGATAATTTAAAACTATATTAAAATGTATTCTTTGATAGGTTCTTTTAAACTTCTACATACTGTCTACTCTGAAATAGCCACACATGCATGTCAGCACACAACAATTCATGCATGCAAATGTTGTCCATTGTATGATATTGTAAGAGACTATTGTTGAAAACACTCTGACTTAAGGAAAAAAACAAATGCTAAACCAAAATGCTATGTTTGTTGTTCTTCAGTTACATATATCACTTTAAAAATGTTGATGCAAATCACATTCTCATAGAAAATAATAGATAATCAATACATTATTACTAATAGGGTTGCATTTTGGAGTATAATGTAAACCCCTTTAAATTTTAAAAATCAGATCCATGCTTTCAAAGAAACTTGAGTTTTTGAAACAGTAATTGATATGAGATAAATACTTGGAGTGACATATATATGTATGTTATATATATGGCATATATATAAATATACATATATAGTATATACAAAAATATATATGAGCCCAAAAAATGTTATTCTTACTAGTCTTTCAATTATGTAATTAATAGAGTTTTTTTTGTCATGCAATTTAAAGAAATTAATCCACATTAATTTATTTAAATTAATTAAATGTCATGAAAAGACATTATAGGGGAGATAAAAAATAAGTTTTCATTTGAATTTTTTAAGATTTAAGATCTATTCACCCCCAGATTTAAATCATAGTTCCCAAATAAAAAATTGGAAGAAGGGGCCGGAGCGATAGCCCAGCGGGAGGGCATTTGCCTTGCACGCGGCCTGCCCATGACGGCCCGGGTTCTATCCCCGCATCCCATATGGTAACCCGAGCAACGCCAGGAGTAATTTCTGAGTGCAGAGCCAGGAGTAACCCCTGAGTATTGCCGGTGTGACCCAAAAAAGGCAAAAAAAAAATTGGAAGAAAAATATAAACAAAACCTGGACTCTAGAAATTTGATATTTTTCATAAACAATGACAAGTTAATATAGTTCATTTTCTAATCATTTACAGACAAGGAGAAACTTGCATTTCCCTTTCTGTGTAGATTCTTTCAGATAAGAATAACAAAGATTTTGGATTTGTAAACATAGTCTAAAGAGTTAAACAGTAACTCATGTGAATATCTATCGCTTTTATTTCTATTAAATTTGTAATGAGTGTTATGGCTAGTTCAGGGACTTAATTCTCTTTTTAAATGCTTTGTGCCTTCTGATCAACTAGAAATGATGTATTAATAACTCATTTGCTTTCCAACAAATGCCTTAAAGAGATGAATAAGCCCGTGTGGAAACATGATTATTTCCAAGGTTATCAGAACCTACCATCTTTAAATTTGGACCATCAGTGATCATTAAGGCCTTTTAGTCACATTCTCCTCCTGTTCTTGCATCTTATTGTGAACAGCAGGCTCCATTGTGGCACAGCTGGAAAGAGCGTTATGAAATCTCAGGCCCCCAGACATTCTAAAGTGCTCTCTGATTTCCTGACATATCCATTTGAAAATGCTGATTTTCTACCTTTCATTCACGTGCATTTCTTCTTATGAATATTGCGTAAATCCTGCTTGGAAAACGTGATTCATGATATATTAACGATATATCATGAATATATCGTTATTCATGATAATAGACACATATTAATGTGTAAAAATAATAAAGATTTTGTTCATGGATTTTAAGGTGCAGTGGTTGAATAAGATTGTATAGCTAAGACCGTTCATTTATTGGACATGTATGTTAACTATTCCATGAAACAAAGCATCTTGGCATTTAATTTCCAGGCTATAACTATATCCAATACTGCATGCCTTGAAGTTTCTAAATTTGATGTGATTTTCGATGCTTGCTTCATTTATGAATCATATTTTGGGTTATATATTAAGGATTATGGGATTCTTGATTTTAAAAAAAGTATACTATTGAGGACTTTTTTCATGAAAACAAAAATATTTATTTTGACTTACCATAAGAACAGAAATATTGTAAATATCTATAAAATTAAAAATTTTTTGGCAGTGCTGGGACAGTATTTTGTAGCCAATTACCTAATGAATATGCAAAATTCAATAAATCTTGCTATGCCTATTTATTTAGAAATACTTGTTAATTTTTTAATGTATGTAATTTTTTTCCAGTGGAGGGGCACACCCAGTGGTACTCAGGAATCACCCCTGTTATCATATGTGTTGCTGGGGATTAAAATGGATAGTCCATGTACAGACAAATGCCTTGCCCTCTGTACTTTTTTTTGGTGCCTGTATTCATTTTTTAATTAACTGAAATCATTTTAGCACATGTGAGTTTCAAAGAATCTAAAATTTATACTCAATTAAAATTTTATTGACAACATTTTAATGAAGAGAAAAAAGAGACAATATATGATCAGATTGTAGGTAGAAAAAATAGAGGATACCTCTATTGTTGAGAGAAAAATATATGATAAATAAAACAAAATCCTGACAAAATGTTTAAGAAAATGCTCAAGAACTAATATTGCACTCTATAACAAATAGTAGTTTTATCTATTTTTAAACTAATACACTTTGAGTTTTATTAGCTATTTAAATAATTTTGAAACAGTTTTAGTTCTAACACCAAACATTAGCCAAACACCACAAATGCTGGCTGACTTCAAACGAGAATGTGGAAAGATAAGTCTACAGCTGAATTAACAAAACAATGTTCATGAAAAATGAACATTGGAACAAACATCTCTGAATGCAGCAGTTATGTGTACCTAGGTCGAGAAGTCAACATGATGAACGACCTAAAACCTGAACTGCGCAGGAGGAAGAGAGAGAGGCATGGAATGCCTTCAAAGGCATCGAAGAAATAGTTAAAAAGGACAAAGAACCTCCTGCTCCGGACACATCTCTTTGACTCCACCTTTCCCCCTGCATTAACATACGCCTCAGAGACCTGGGCCCTACGAAAGCAGGATGAGAATGCTATTCGGGTCTCCCAGAGAGGAATCGAAAGAGCTATGCTTGAATATCATGCCTCACTCAAGTGAGAGAAGGAATCCGCATTCTGACCTCTGTTGCTATTCCAGAATCAGGGACACTCTCTGGTTTGCCAAGGCATCGAAAATCAGATGGGCTGGACATGTAATGCGATTTGGAGATGACCACTGGACTAGAGCTGTTACTGACTGTATCCCCCGGAAGTCAAAAGATCACTTGGCCGCCCACCTACAAGATGGTCAGACTTCTTCGCCAAGTCACTGGATGAATAGTTTGAGGCTCTTTGTATTTCTGAAGCGGGCAGTTGCCATTGGGCTACTCTGGCATGTCATAAGTTTAAATGGAAATGTTACTGGTGCCCGCCCCGCCCGAGCAAATCGATGAATAACGGGATGTCAAGTGATCAAGTGACCATTTTAAGCACATTATACAAAGATGTAGAATGGAAGCATAAGAGGCTGCTAGCATTGTCTTTTGTAGCTGTGATATTAGCAAGACTCTCAGGGGTAGATGGATGGAAAGCACTTATAAGCAAGAGTCCAGTTAGGAAACCTTACTGATGTTAATATGTTGGTCCATCGTGATTAGCAGTCACTGCTTGTCTCATCTCATTTTTAATACAATAGTTATATTGATCATTAGTAGCTTTTATTCAAATTTTCCTTAAATTCTATTTGAAGCTATGGTTCTATTCAAACTGTCTGCAATACTGTTAGCTTAAAGGGCTCATGTATCCAACTTTCAACCCTCCCTCCTCCAGTCTCTGGTTTCCTGCGCCATTGTCTCAGAGCCTGCATTTTCCACTGGCTGAGGTAAGCTCAGTTCTGTAGGCCAGGTTTGGTTCTGCTGCCTTTGGCCATTCATTGTTCTATTACTATGTGTTTTTATGTTCTACATTGAAAAGAAATCATGGCTTTTTAATATAAAATTGACTTTTAAGAAATATTTGCATTGATAGGGTAGGGTTTTGTTAATTAAATGATTTTACAGTTTACATATAAAGTCAAGGAAAAGAAAAACAGTGTTTTTGTTGTTCTGAACTATGAACTAGACACATGAAAACTGAAAGTATATTGGGTAAAGTTTTCTTCCTTTGACTGAGATTCTTTTAGATTTCTGGAAATATCCATCATGGTTCTATTCTCTGTCTCTCTAAACTAACACACATATACACACATCCATCATGGCTCTGGCTCTGTGTTTCTCACCCCCACCCTCAACTAAACATGCACACACATACACACATGTATTCACAAAACTGTGTAAATACAATTTTAATCTCATCTTAGATCTAATCTCTCATACCTGTCCCTAACATAAAGACTGGAGTGAAGATGTGGTATTAACCGCTCTTTGACCAAAAATGAATGAAAAGTTTTACCTAAAAATATAGATAAAAAAAATACTGGTCACGGCTAGGTAAGATAGAGAAGGAACCAGTGTGCTACTAATTGTTGGAAATGATAATGCCAGCCTATAACAGAGCATTGAACATAGGCAAAGGGGTATACATGATAACCCCTAAATGTGAGTACTGAGAGTCACAATGTATAAGAGAAGGGAGAGAGAAAAAAAGAGAGAAGAGGGAAAAATGCCTATCATATAGGCAGGCTGGGGGGAGGGGTATGGAATCTGGGGACAGTGGTGGGAAATGTGCACTGTTGGAGGGACGGTGCTGGAACATTGTGACTGAAACCCAATCATGAACAGCTTTGTAACTGCATAATTTACAGTGGTATAATAAATTTAAAGGAAGGAAGGAAGGAAGGAGGAAAAAAGAAAGAAGAAAAAGAAAGAAAAGAAAGAGGAAAAAAGAAAGAAAGAGAAAGAAAGAAAATACTTTCAAGTGAAAAAAACCTTGGTCTCATACTGAGATAGAAGAGATATAGAGATGATAATCAAGGAGGTACAACATAGTTATAAAATGAGTGGATTTTGAGAGCTAATTTATAGCACATTAGTTGTAGTTAAATAATCACTTGTATCACTTGTCTTCCCTTTTGTTCATAGATTTGCTTGAGGGGCCCCAGTAACATCTCCATATGTCCTGTCATGAGTAGTCAAATAATATTGTAGCTATATACTGAAAGTGAATGGTATAGGTCTTTACTGTGCTCACTACAAAAACAATGACTTACTGTGTGGTAATTGTTTTCTATATTTTTTTATACTTATTCTACAAAAGTATACAATTGCAAAATTATGATAAAAAGTATGTTTTTATCTTTTGTAGAATTATCACAGGACACATCTTGCATGTTACATGCAACCACATTGCATAAAAACTAGTGGGCAGTTTGTGGATTTTCTTTATTTCTTTCAAGGAGAAAAATTGACATAATAGAGCGAGTAGCCAAATATATGAATGTAAGAGATAAATATGTATATACACACATATAAAATGTATTAACACATACATAAGCATGCACACATATATACATATATTAAATAATAATAAATATATGTGTGACTATTTATTTGCTTTATTTTCTTGCTAGTAGTTATTTGTTATAGACCAGATTTTGACTTAGATACTGAGTAAATGTCAAAATATAATATAAAAATATGACTAATCTTTTTTCCTTTTAAAAAGTTTATTATACCCCCATGGGATATGCAATTAAAAAACTGTTCATGATTAGGTTTCTGACTAATCATTTGAGGAGACTTCAAAAAAAGCCAATAATTATAAAATGTAATTAGTGTTACAATTATCTAATGAAAATATAGCAGGGTAAATACAGTGGATTATATATAATTAAGATTATAAAGAGCAACAATAATTCTTTCCTCATGGAATGATTGAATGTAAAATACAGTATTTTATAGATGGATTTACTAAGGTTGGCCTTGTGTTGAGTTCTTTCTTTGGTAGTTCACTACTAGTTGGCATGCATGATCTCACTTGGTACTTTAGCCTTCAATTTCACTCATACTTATAATACTCAAGACCATTTCTGCCAGCTTGGATCTCTTTTTGAAATTCCATACTGCTTTTTTTTGTTGATGCTGTGAATTGATCTAAGCCAATTTTATCAGACAACTGTTTGGTCTGAAAGAGGGCCTCTAATGTCCTATAAAGTTGTAGTGATAGCTGTTTACTGGACTAACTCTATGAACATGACCGAAACTTATTAATGAGCAAGTACAAATCAGTTCATATAAATTTCACCCTGTGATCTTTGAGGCAAAACATATACTGAACACTGTATTGCATGAATAGCATATCATTTATAATGATTTGACCACTCCATATAGTAAAATGGTCCTTATTTTTGTTTCTACTTTATCCCAGACTAATACTTTTATAAAATACACCAATGACTACTCAATGAAAAAATAGCTGTGATTTTAACAATGAGACCTCTTTTGAATAAGCATTCGGTCATTCAAATTCAAGGGTTTACATTAATGAAAATGTAATTTTTTCATTAATGGATGATAGGTGGACTGAAGTGTTAATAGACCTTTCTATTAATAGAAATTAATAGACCTTTCTGTTGAAAATTATCTAATGTCTAGAAAAATTATAGTCATGTTCAGTTCCATTCTAGTTCTGGCTAAAGCATCACTCTTAAAAGAAATATCCTATTCTGGAATTGCGATACCTCAAAGTGGAATTTATGGGTCATGTGGTAGATAAAGTTTAAAATTTTAAGTTCATAGTGAAATCTCCATACTGGTTTCCCTGGGGGTTTAAAACAGGCAGCCACGGGGCTGGAGAGCGATAGCCAGCAGGTGAGCCCGTTGCAACACTTGCGACAGGCCAATGCCGGCCTGGATTAGATCTCCGGCATCCCATATGGTCCCCAGGCACCGCCAGGAGTAATATTCCTGAGTGCAGAGCCAGGGTAACCCTGAACATGCAAAAAGCAAAAAAAAAAAAAAACAGGCAGCCATACCACCAGCAGTGGATGAGAGTTCCCTTTTTACTACATCTTCCTCACACAAATTGTTTCCATTAGTTTTGCTATATGTACCATTCTCCCTGAGCGTATAACATGGTATCTCGCTGTCATCTTGCTTTGGACTTCCATAATAAATGATCGTCAGCATTTTTATCATGTTCCTATTTCCCATCTTTTAGAGGTCTTCTTCAGAGAAGTCCTTTTTCATTTCTTTTCCCATTTTTTAATGGGTATTTTTTGGTGGTGGTGATCTTTGTGAATCTTTGTGAATCACAGAATCAACCCTACACATTCATTCAAAGGGAGGCATGTATGCCACTATTCATTGCAGCAATCAGCGAACACAATAGCTAAGATTTGAAGTCAACCTATCTATATAATAACAGATCAGTGTACCATAAAGATGTGGTTTATATACACAGTGAGTGAATACTACGCAGCTGTATACATGCTGCTACATAACTGGAACTGGAAGATACCAGGTTATGAAGTAAACAGAATAACGAAAAACACAGGATTGTATAACTTACATGTAGTACATTTAGTGTAACTGGATGAGAGAAAAATACAATGATTTAAAGCAGGGTGCTGAGATTGCCCTTGGCCCAGTATAGGAGTGAAGAAGGAAATAAATAAATTGAGGTGGAAGGGGACATGCTATTAATAGAAACAACAGAGCCAGAAAGAGTCAAGAGAATTCATTTATATTAGGCGGTGCTACGGAATGATAGAGGCTACATATACAAGTCACAGAGTTAACAACACTGAAATCACAAAACCCATTTTTTTAATAACCAAGTTAAAAGGTGTCGGTCAAGACAGGTTGAGGCTGGGCTGGGGTGATTTGAGGGGGAAGTGCTAGGAGAGAATTGTGGGATCATGGGTGGAGGGAAAGTGACACCTGTTGTTGATGGGATATGATCTTCATCTGAACTTGATATGACACTGATCCCTGATGGAACATAACTCTGTAACTCACAATGCTTTTAACAAAATAAAGTTTGTTGAGTAATAAAATGGGAAACAAGCTTTAAAAAAAGTAAGTTATAGTAATCACTACATTGTATTTATTATTTTGGACCCAATGATTCTAAAATCCAGCTTTTTATACACTGTAATCCGTGTCCGCCCTCCTGTGGATCTGTTTATGGAGAGATGGAGTGAGGGCACAGTGGGGAAAGTCCCCTGTTTGTCCCTCTGTCTACCCTTGACAAGTTTATGCCATTTGAAAAAAAAAACAAACAGAAAGCTAAAACAGAGTGAAGTGAAATAAGTTTGACTTGAAAAATTGGGCCCTTTCCCAAAACTTAAAAAAGCCACTTTGTTGAGTTTCTGGAGCATAGGTGAATATTTTTAGTTAGTTTAAAACCAAACAGCAAAGTCCCCGGGTACAAACAACAAAAAATGAAATCAACAGAAAACAAAAACAAAAAACAAAAAAAACCTCAAACCTCAACTTTCCCCTTATCATAGGGGAGGGACTGTTTGGGGATACCTAGTGGTTTTGAGGGGTTACTCCTGGCTTTGTGTTCATGCATCAGTCCTGGTGATGCTCATGGGTCTATAAATATCGTGCTGTGGGATGAAACCATGGCTATGGTAGTGCAAGCGCAGCTTAATGTTTGTTTTTATATTTCTGCTTCAATAGGGTGATTTTTGAATAAACTTTACTTGAGTAAAATTTACATGTTTTTAATAAAAGTCATTTTAAAGAATATGTAATGGCACATTGCAGTAGGAACTTTTACTTAGATTCGAGTATATATCATTATAATACCATCTGTATTTACTATGGTACATTTATTTACTGAAAGTTAAGTACAGTCTTCATATAATACAGTGTTGTAGTTATTCTTCCTTTCCTCTTGGTAAGTATTGCTTTGGGATAATAGATTGTATGTTTGCCTCTGTTGCATATCCTCACTCTCTTTTCACATTAGTTTAGTTAAAGTTTCCTTTTGCACAATTTAGGAATGAACACACATGGTTGAGGTGCTTTCACTATTAAACATTTCACTAAATGAAATGTCTTCTAGTTTCACACATTCTGAAAACGACAGGATATTATCTTTATTACAATGTAGTACTTTACTTCCTGGTATCTCTCTCTCATATATGAGAGATGCTTTTGTTCAGAGTCCCAAAAGAGGAATGGGAGGAATAATAACTTGAATATCACCTCACTCAAGTGAAAAGAAGGAATCGGAGCTCCGACCTCCTTAAGCTGTTCCAAGTCAGGGCTGTCTCCGTTTGCCGAGGCATCGAAAATCAGATGGACTGGACATGCAATGCGATTTGGAATGACTGCTGGATAGGGCCATTACCAGCTGGATCCCACGTGATGCCAAGATCACGTGGCTGCCTTCTGAGATGGTTAGACTTCTTTGTCAAGTCCCTGAGCAGACAGTTTGAAGCTCTTGAGTATTCACCAGAAGCAAACAGATGCCATTGGGCTACACTGGCACGTGATAGAAGTCAAATGGAAATGTTACTGGCGCCTGATGAGCAAATCGATGAATAACTGAGATGTGAGTAGTCATCAAGTGATCGCTCTTCCTACTGGTGATGATTTGGAGATAAGGAAAAAGAAGTACAAAGGCAACTTGTGTAAATCTCTCTGATTTTCTGACGTATGGCTGGATTCTAACCAGCTAAGTATGTCTACTCGAGTCAATACTTGGTATTCATGAAAATGTCCCAGGAGTTAATTATTCATGGAATTAGAATACAAACACAAAAGTCACACAGCTTTCTCTGGAAATTTGGAAACTGATCTGTGTGACACAGAAATTTCCTATTTGGTAGCATTTGTACTGCTTTTGGGAACAAGAAATATGTAACCTATTATTATAATCAGAATGGAATTCAAAAAAGTGTCTTCAGCTATTTCTTTTGAAGGCATTCCATGCAGCTCTCTTCCTCCTGTGCAGCTCAGATTTTTAAGTAGTTCATCGTGTTGACTTCTCGGCCTAGGTACACACAACTACTGCGTCAGAGATGTTTGTTCCATTGAGAGTGAAGGGGGCCTCTGGAACTAGTTCATTTCTCATGAACATAGTTTTATTGAGATTCAGCTGTGAACCTATCTCTCCACATTCTCTGATCAAAAGTCAGTTAGCATTTGTGCTGCTTGGTTAATGTTTGGTGTTATTAGAACGAT